>DF240449.1:72011-99664 GCA_000507305.1 Breviolum minutum Mf 1.05b.01 | reverse complement strand
CCCGGTTTGCCGGTATATATATATATATATATATATATATCCTTCATTTTTTTTGTGGTGGCGTTGTAAGTTTGCTATCACCAAGTCCATCAATTGAATTTGGCTTCTAAATATGCTAAATATACATGTCCAGCTAAGATCCATCAATTGCGGCTGTCCTCATTCGTATACTCCTTCAGATTGATGGGCTAATAGAGGCATTTTAATTAATTGGTTTTTGTTTGGTGTCCTTCCATACCTTCCAAAGTCAGGAAGTGAGAGGATGGCATGGTAGAACTTTGTGTTTTGATGCGATTCCTAGTGAATTGAATAGACAAAGATTTCAAAAAACAAATGAGGAAGTGGTCCCACAAAAAATGGCTGGACTCCAAGACGTTACCATCAGCCAATTCGAAACCTTTCAAGGTTTCACCCAACAACTCGTGACACCTTGAGAATCTTCATCGCCTTTCACTATTGCAGTTGGCGCTTCATCCTGGATGTTGGGTTTTTTGATGGACAATTCATCTGGGAAACCAAAACAAAACATATGTGATGGGGCCAACACGCAGAGATTGACACTAGGAGAGCATGCCACAATACCGCCCGTTAGTTACACAAATCGTATGTCTTGAACGTCTTACTGTCGCTTTTTGGGCTATGATACCCAGGACTCTACCAGTATCCTCCCTGTTTCAGTTGCAGTGCCCTTTGTGTTTTTCCATGCCAAGCACAAAACCAACCACCACGACACGTTTTACAATCCGGCTCCTCATCACTGAGGTCCTTCCAAAAAAAGGCACGGCTGAGATGATCCATCAACCCATTGGCTCAAACATTTTCATTGGAAGTCATATTTTGGGGGGAAGATCTTCCAAAAATTCTGCATCCACCCACATTACCAGAAGATGTCTTTTTGAGATCTTTGAGATGGATTCTCCAAAAAAAAAAGTTGTCAGATGCAATGAAAAGCAGGGCCTATCAACTTTCATAAACCCTCATACCTTACTGAAAATGGAACAACCGTAACAACCCTCGGGTTTCTAGAATCTGAAAAATCAGATCAGCATCCCATCCAAACCGGCCTTCAGATCCTCAGCTCTAACCCAACATTCCTTGGACCTCAATGAGCTTCGAAATTCGACGAGGTCCCTTCACACTTTTCACAATGATGCTCTGATGAAAAAGATACAGATACCACCATGTTTGTATATAGCTATATGTAGTCATCATGCAAGTATAAGCTATCTCATATCTAGTTCTATATAATTGTACGCAATGATGCGTAATCATATATATGATAGCTCTCGACTCTTAACAGACGTAAACTAATCTGCAATACTGGTACTTTTTCTAGACTGCTCTCGCTTCATATCAATGGCTGGTTTGGGCATAAACACGGATTCACAGGTTTTTTCCATTTGACCTTACTCCTTCTAGCCCGGCCTGGCCGCCATGGACATGGTTGTTCCCGCAGACTCTGCCATTGGACTGATCTCATCAGTCATGTCGTCAAAATTTCTTATGGAAGCATGGAGTGCACACAAAAAACATGACCTGATTCAGTGATTCGTCTAATATGATCATGTGAAAACAAAAAAAACGCGAGAATGGATTGGAATGTGATTTGATGGTGTTTAGTGCAGCAAATGTTTCTATCTTTGGAAGTGAACTTCATCTTCATCATCCAAGGGGTGTTCATCACCTTTCAGTCTTTTCGGGCCAATGGCCTTTCACCATGAAAGCTCCAGTTCCAAGCATTGGAAAAAAAAACACCTCATCTGACCAAATCAAGGCTCAACAAATGTTAGGGGATATTTGTTTGCATCCAAAAACGGCTGAAATCAGACTCCCTGCAACTTCTTCAAATGACACAACTTCCTTTCAGTTTCATAGACCTTTTCTTACCTTTCATGGGTCAAAAGTCAAAAATTGACCCAACATGAAATGTCAGACCGAAATTCCCCCGGGCAGCTTTTCAAAAGCCTATAGTATAGTAATATCAGGATCTAACTTGGGGAAGCCTGCGGTCTCTTAGCACATAAGTCATTCGCCCTTTTTGGTAGTGGTTTCTTTCCTTAAAGCGCTAGTTGGTGTTTTCAATCAACTCGGACTCATCGGCTTCGTCTTGAAAAAACAACAACAAAGTTTCCGAGGTCAAAAATTCCAATAATGATTGAAACTACAAACTGATTTTGGCTGTTTTGATTGAAATTACATTCATATATCATATATTCATACATGCCTGTAAGTAAAAAAAACATTGGACAAAACATGACAAGATCATTGAATCATTCGAAAGAATCATCCAACAAATCATCAACACCCACACTCAACCACCAGGCCCGATGCCATCCCCGGCGGGGCGGACCTTCGCACCACCAAAACGATACACCCTTCTTGTAGCAGCTGAACAGCTGACTTGTTGTTGCTGCAATGCTGTTGTTGGTTGAACGATTCTAAGTGAGTCACTTGCCAAAAATCAGCAGCTTGGGGATGGTCGAAAATACCATCGGTGAGAAACTCTATGAAAACTATGGATGTTGATTTGTCTGTTGCATATCTTCTTGATCCAAAAACCACGGTAAACGTTGGTAGAATGTTAATCATCTAGAGCTCCCTTTTTGCCTTGGAATTTTGAATTGTCTTCCAGACCTGCTTACATATTTCAACGGACCTTTTTGCAAGTCTTTCCTGGTCACACTTTTAGTAAACTCACATTTTTCGCACTCTCATCTCAGCCACCATTTCGATCTTCAAACAAAAAATGCAGTTTTTTGTCATCTCCTCTGTTTCTGCTGGTTTGGTCTACTATTTTTTGTGGGGGGAACCCACATGTCCCAGTTCATGTGGTTCATCCCAAAGCTAGTGGAATCCCCTCGGAAATCACCATCTTTTCCACACGACGCGGGTCCACGAGATCTTCTTGAGTATCGCCCTCAGGTCCCTTGCCGCCCTTGAGGCGACCTTTCCATAGGGAAATGACCCTATGGAAACCCAAAACCCCCGGTTGGATCAAAGGTAAAGCTTCACGGAGTTTCACGGATTTTTCTGAAAATTGATGATCTTGGATCAATTGATGTGTACCAAAACTCAGTTTCGGAGGCTATCTTGCAACTGGAAAGTCGGGTGGAATTGGAGTAATTGGTGTACCAAAACGAGGATGAGAATGGATTTGTTTTCTGTGAACCGTGTGGGAGGGCGGAAAGGTATAGTGTACAGCAACCCAAAAAATGATTCGAAGAATACACTCCCTAAAACTAACAGTTCGCACCTGAAAATAGGCCTTCCGAAAAGGAAACGATCGTATTCCAACCATCCATTTTCAGGTGCGAACTGTTAGTTGGAGGGAGGGTATCTCAAAGGCAACATTCCGAACAAACCTCCCAATTCATAGCTCACCCCATTACCGTTCATCTATTTGGCTTCTGAAGTATCTGTTTGAAACGGTATCCGTCCCCCATCCTTTCATCTTTTCAGGCATTTCTAAGGTAATATACCGCCAAATGGGTCTCCTGAGACCTGTTCAATTGATATGTTACAAGTCTTATTCCAGTTACTGGGAGTCTCGCCAAGATCGGATAGAGATGGACAGAGCGATTCTTCATAGGAACATTGTTCATACTACCATCTGTAAAGATACTTTTAGGACCTAGCAACAATTTATCTGGCGTGTCCAACTATAAAAGATGGGAAAGTCTTCTGCAATGCAGGGATGTTCCTTTCAAACTGTCAAACTGTAGCATCCCGTGGAATGCAAACATGGCATCCTTGCGTCCTTGCCATCTTTAAGCAGAAAGTTCTAAGATGTGATCGTGCATGCACAAGTGCCCCACATCCATTGGGAATACCCATCACAGGATGATTTCCCAGGATGCCGTGGAAAGTGAAGAAAGCTTCGGATGCCTAAGCCTTAAAAAAATCCTCAAAATGTAATGATTCTGGTGGTCATGATTGTATCTTGGGTCCCGTTCGTTTCCAGGAACCCAGGTCCAAGGTCATCTCTGTAATGATCGACATCTGTTTTTTTCATCGGGGTGTTCTTCATTGCAGCTTCGAAAAATTGGGGGGAATTTTCCTGATTTCACACACCTTTTAAAAGGTGGATTTTTTTGAAAACCATGAATCAAGCTGAATAAATCAATTACCCTTCAGGGAAAAGTTAAAATCATCTTCAAAATGCCATTTTTTGGGGGGATATGTGATCGTTCCCTGGAGGGTAAATCTCCCCAAAAAACTCACCGTCCCTTGCATACTTCAATTTCTGAGGACAAATCCAACACCACACACGACAACACGACAAATCCAAGGCCTGGAAATTGCTGCATTTTTCCCAACTGCACCTGCCTGGAGTGGAGGTTGTAACAAGGACAACAAAACACATCTCGGTTTGGTGCTTTTTAAATTGCAGGAAGTCAACCAGGAATCTCTGTGCAGATATTTTGCGAGCATGTTTTTTTTGGGGGAATCCCGATTTCAACTTCATGGGGTTCACCCATTTTTTCTCGGTGAAGAGCTGGGGTGGGGAGAGTGTTCCAAAATAGGTCCAAATAATATGTATGTGTATATATATATATGTATAATTATCCAAAATATGTATATATACATTTGTATATATATATATATAGATATCATATATTGCTTGAATTCCCAAAAGCACCTCACCCCGAACTAAAATTCAGACAGATGAGTGGAACCAATGGATCTCAGGCTGTCACCCTTTTACGGAAAGGTGAAGCGACGAACACCGCCACGACCCGTGATTCTTCACAAGAAATACCCTCCAGGGAATTAACATATCCCACCTTGGGAAAGGGAAAATCATCTTCAAAATGCCATTTTGGGGGGATATGTTAGTTCCCTGGGGGGTACCCAAAAAATACCAAATGTTTTCAATGAAGTCCCCAAGACCGAAATTTCTTGTTCAGAACCCAGACAGTATCTTTCCGACGTGGAAACTCGAAGAAATCCTGGAACTGTTGGATCATGTTCAATCATTTCCTACTTGGTGGTTGAACCAACTCACTTGAAAAATATGATCGTCAAATTGGATCATTTCCCCAGGGTGAAAATTCCAAAAAATATTTTAAAAAAACCACCACCTAGATGACCAAATATGTTGCCATTGCATTCATGGCATTTTGGTGGGTTTCAAATATGGTACTAGGCATTTCTCTTCGTTTGGTCTTTTGGACACCACATCGAGGTGTTTTTGCGACCTGGATCTGTTCCTGCAAATGCTGCACTGAAGACCATAACTTGGCTGCTGCGACCCTGGAAAGGCGAGGCTTAACGTTAGGTCAATGGCCAGCTTCATGGGTTTGAAACAAAATGCCTTGGTTTACACCCTGGAAAATCAAAAAGATGTTCAACCCCCCCCCCAAGATGGAGGTGGATGGTTTTTTAGATGATTTTTCCTTTTCGAGTTGGGGATGATTTTGACAGGGTTCCATCTAAAACAATCTAGGGGCCCAGGTGTCAGGTGGGAATTACATTTCACCCTACCCTTCTACCCTTCTCCCATCAACCCATCAATTTCAGTGATTCCATGGGCCCCACCTCTCCCGTCGGCATTCCTCTCGTAAAGCCTCCTCAGCTTGAGCATTGCTGGCCTGCCTTCGAAAGAACTCCTTGCCATTGCCAAGGCTTCGTTGCGCCAAGGATAAGCCAAGGATAAGACAGATGTGCTTGAAAAAGCTTGTGTAGAGATGTGTTTTATTTGCGTTCTGTATACAATATATGTACGTGTATAATCATATATATATATACGTACCTATATATTATGTGATTGTGATGTGTAAGCATATACAATCATTTATTGGGGGTGTACACGGTGTGTATGCACACACATGTATATGTATGGCGGCGTATTTGGATATCATTAACCTGAAACCTATTGTCTTGAAGAAAAAATCCCGGAAGCTAGTTGCTGAAAGATTCAAGCATGACCAAGGAACCATTGCTTAAAAATGGTTTGAGTCATAAGTCATCAACATTAATTCACCACCCTTCTCAGGTACCATCAGAACTTCACCCTCTTTTAAGGGCTTGGTTGGTTTCCAGCCATGTGATGTTGTTTTTGGTGATTTACTCAACAAGAAAATGCACCTTACACAAAAAAAAACTGGAATTGCTTGGATGCATTTTTTTGGTTACTTGTTTGCTTGGTTGCAGTTGGTTGCTTGCTTGCAGTTGGTTGCCGGGGTTGGTTGGGTTGGCGCTCCTCTTCCTGCAGCTTGGCACTTCTCAAGGCTTTCAGCATTTGTGGCAACGCCATGTTCAGCTCTGTCATGGTGAGGGCTCCAAGGTAGAAGAATCAGCTAAGTTGATGAGATTATGGGAGATGAATGGGGATACTTAAGGTAATCTTCATAGTTGTACTGAATTCTATTGCCTTGTAAGTGGAATGCATCTTTCAATCTTTTTGTTGAGAGGAGATGAGAGACATACATATTCGCATCTGTTCGAAATCAAACATCTGTTCTGGACTTCTCACATAGCAATTCATTGCTGAGGTCATTTTTGGCACACCTTCGCAGTTGAATCAGTGTTTCACTGTCTTGCAAAAATTCCCACAAAGCCATGGCTTAATCCAATGCCATCATTTCGTTCTCAAGCAAGGACGATTTCCCTTGAGCCCGGCGCACACTTGGCACTATGAGTTCCACCCAGTAGTTCACCAGAGATGTCAACGTTGAAAACCCAACAATGAGTTCATTTGGCTTAACCAAATTACTACCAAATGAAGAAAAAGAAAAGCCAAGATTCCAGAATGGATAAAAGATAAATTCATTAATCCATGCTTGAAGAGATTCTCGTTTTTGGGGAGATCCATTTCGCCGGCAAATATCCGCTTGAATTTCTTTAGGGTTTGGGGTTGATTCAGGTGATGTCACACTTGGGCCTCTTCAAATGTTTTCTGACCTCCTTGGGCAGTTGTTGTTTAAAGTTACACGTCTTGACCGAGAAACAAATGCTACAGCTATCGAGGTTACATATCTTCAAAGAGACATAAAAGCCATCTGAGTAGAAGAAAAACCTCATCTTGGTTCGGACAGACTTGCAATACCCTCTGGTTTTCCTAACAAATCGTTGGCTGGAACGACATCCCCAATGTTCAATAGGAAATACATCTTGATTCAGGGTTCCATTTTCCGTTGCCATGTTAGTTTACCAGAGTGTACACCCTGGAAGATTAACATGGAACCTACAAATCGCCCATTTAGAAAGGAAAATGATCTTCCAAACCTCCATGATTATGTTCCATGTTAATCTTCCGGGGTGTAACAACTTCACCAACTTCTTCATCCTCTTTTCCCCACTTTCGCTACCGCCATGGAAAGTCCGTGAGTCCGTTGTTTTAAGCACAACTTGGAGGGATCTGGCGATCCTTTGGCGGGCTTTCCAGGATTCAGCAGGAAAAGGAACCACGCAAAAAGCATGCTATAAGTTGACAAAAACAACAAGATCACCCAAATCTACGGTTAGTCCTAAGATTTGTGAATTTGCGTCTTGAAGTTTGGTTTTTTTCTTGAAATCAACTACCAGGTACTGCTGAAGCACTGAAACAGTCAGAGAAACGCCTTTGAAAGGCGTCTTCCAAGTGCACTGTCTTTTCGAGCCGCTGCCATGATGCCAGAAATTCTCCACAACTCTAAAATGTGAATGCTGTGGCTAAAGGGTATATCCACTCTTCCTTTTGAACAAAAACCAACTGGTCTTATATGAGTGCTGTTCATGTCACCAGGTGTCAGAAGAATCAAGCACAATGGTCTGGGCAACCACCACGGTTACCCATGTACTATTCAGTGATTCTTAAATGCTCCCACCCTGTTTTTGTAGCTGATTTGTACACGTCTATGTGATTCATACATATTTATATGGACAACTTGAACTTCTGTCCCATTGATAAAACACCTTAGTTGCACTATCAATGAATCCTGGACCAAAAAACACTGAAACCTCAGACTCTGAGAGTCTGCAATCTCCAAATTCCCATGACTTGTCGCATGTCACATCACAGCATACAATCCCCAGATTTCCCTACGGTTGCCCCACCCCCACGTCGCAAACTGCGGCGACTAGACGGGGGGTTAAAGGGTGAAACAAAAAAAGGCCTAAAGAAAGAAGTCCATGGTTGAAAAAATACAAGCAAACCTGCGCATTGTTGAAAAAATACAAGCAAACCTGGTATGTTAGTTTTCTTTGAAACAAAAAAACTTCTCAACAAATCTCGCATCCTTCTCGGCGCAGGCTTAGGCAGCATCAGACCTGCAAGGGAAAAAAAAAACTCAGCAACATCTCAATTCCATAGAACTCCATGGGGAAATCTTGGTTGGTGAATTTTGGGATCTTCAATTCATGGCTTTGCTACCGGTCCTTGCGAAAAGTCCTGGGCATGGAATTTCGGCCCCCATGATCATCCAGCCTGACCCGAAGACAGAGATCCAGATTTCCATCGTGATGGACGATTTGTCTCAAACACTTGGCCTCTGAAAAAACGAAAAACTGCCGGAAAACATGGCGCTGGGGAAGATTCAAAGAATCTATATAAGTAGTAAAAGTCTTCCTTGGAGATGATGTGAAATGATGAGGTTGGCTTAGTTTGACTAAAATACCTTGTGTTCGTCAATTAAGCGTCCTTCTGCTTTTTGTGTAAAAAGGTGGTGTTTTGCAAGAACAGAAAGGAATGCCACCTTCAAAAGGCGACAGAGACTTTTCCTCAACATCCCAAAAAAATCAGTAGTTGCAAAATCTTGGTTCCAAATGCCAACTTGAATCCCCACAAAATATGAAACAAACACATCCAAAAACTGCCAGCCAATCCAATCAACAAAAATCATCTTTCCACTTATTGTGGTGAGTTTTGGGGGTAACGGTCACCTCCGCGGGGTTTCGAAATCCCCGGTTGCCACCCAAGCAGCCATGACAGCATGCTGCTTTCCCAGCTCATGTACCCCGGGACGATCCAGGAACCTCGCCAAAGGGTGCAGGAATAAAAATCCCCCGACCGAATTTCCTAACATTTCCAATAGGAAATACGTGATACATGATACAACTAGTGGATACTTCTGTTGCTATGTTTGATTTCTGGAGGGTACTCTTTAATTGCCATTCAGGGGAACCAGGCCAATTCTTCTGTGGGTCGTTCCCGGTCATTGGACATTGGACCTTTTACACTGCCAATCGGGCATGTGCATTTGGAACCACCCCAAGTTTCAAAATGCTGTATGGACACCCTCTGGTTGCAGATGGGTCGGTCTATGACCTAAAAAAAATTATATATCAGATATCTTTTTGTGTACCGTATATCTCCAAGATCATGATGTAGGTCAGGATAGCACATGCAAAAAGGGAGGACTTTAGCGACTTCAAAGATTCCAATCCAGACTCCAGACCGCAAGTTTGAGCTCATGACTTCACGGACTTTGTTCGTGTCTTGTCCATCTTGGCCTCGAAAAATCCACCCCTTTTCCAATAGGTGGATCCCTTCAAAACATGGATCTTCCCATCCTAACCATCGCACCCCCATCCACTTAAACAAGCACTACCTATACTTCAGCAATATCTTTTCCATTGCTATGCCCAGAAGTTCTTTTTCTTTCAACTGAACAGGTCTGCTTGCAACAAAGATGTTCCTGGTAACAAATACTCCTCTGAAGTTTAACATCGCCCCTGAAAAGTTACCGAAACCCAATAGGAAGCCGGATCGTCTTCCAACCATCCATTTTTCGAGGGCTACACCCCTGAAAGATCAACATGGAACCTACAAATCACCCATTTAGAAAGGAAAATGATCTTGCAACTCTCCATGATTTATGTTCCATGTTAATCTTCCAGGGTGTATGTTAAACTTCATGGTGGTAGGGTCTGCAACCTGTCAACGCCAGCTGATGTAGGACGCCCCAACAGTAGATTTGATCAAGGCTTCTCGCTCATGACCACTGTCACCAAAGGAGAGGATGTTTCTTCTCCTAGAAATCCGCGATGATGAAAACCACCACATTGGGAAGGTTTTACCCCAACAAAAAAACACAGTAAAATAGGCTTGTTGACCTTTTTTGACAAAAATCTCAGGAATTTTGTTGGTGTGAAAAAAAGTGCATGAATCTAATTCTCGTCTATCTATCCGAATCTGATTTCGGTCCATCCAGGTTACAAAGGTGACCCATAGATAGACTGTTGATTTTTCACACCTTTCACATGACAATTCGATGAAGCCATGTCAACGGTGAGATCAATCTTCTTGGCAAAATGGCTGCTTTTCAAACACTTTCATCTTCTCCATCTTTCCCAACCCGCCGGGAACTCCTATGTTGATCCCCAAAAACGCGTTGGATTTCACAAAGGAAGGCACGATGCTTCCACTGCACGGATGAAAGCGGCGGGCAAGGAAAACCTTGGAACCTCTGTGGCTTTGGGTGTCACATTTTAGGGGTCTCTTACGCTTATGTACAAGGATTATTTACATCATTTGATTCATGATTGAAAATGATTGGCGAATCTTTCCAACTATTTAGTCGACTGCTTCAGATCAAAGAAACACCGGGACCCCGTTTTTTTCGGGGCGTTTTCAAACATCTTTCAACTACGTCAACCGTCAACCTTTCTACCGCCGCCTCAAAAGGTGAAGAGACCTGTTCCGTCTCAAATTGCGTTCGAGCTGAAAGCACCCGCACCTGGAGGTTGATGGACCCCATTAGATCCCACCAAAATCGAGGACTTCCCGACTTCGATCAGCTGGTTTTTTCCAAGAAGTGAACGGAACTGATTGGTGGGTTGAAGGGTTGACAAAAAACCATTTGAAAAATATGATATAATAGTCAAATAATAGTCAAATTGGATCATTTCCCCGGGGAAAAAAATTGAAAATATTTGAAACCACCACCTAGTGAAGTTGTAATTTACCAAGATTTTTGGAGAAAGAAAAAGAAGAAGAGGCCATCTATTTAAATTCTACTATCTTTTCTAATGTCAACTTTAAAAAAATGCAAGGGATGGATCCTACATGACTCACAAGTGTGGCGGGGTCGGTGATGACTTGAAACCCCTCAACTCTCAACTGGAGTTTACCTACCTTGCTGTGCATTCACCACTGTCGAAACCCACCGGACCCAAATAGTTAGGAATTCCACTTCCAACCCAAAAAGGTGGCAACCCCCCAAAAAAAAATGGTGGATATGATATCTATACCATGAAAAATCTCTACAACGACCACCCACTTGCAAATTGCTTGTTTTGGTGTTAAGTGTGTTAAGTTATCAGATTTTGCACCATGAACCAACCCTTCCCCAGCATTTAATCCCTCACCGAAGCCAACGCAGGAAGTAGCTTCGGCATGTAACGTTGACAGCTGAGTTCGACCTGGTCGGAGGTTTGGGGGGACGTTTCGAGGGAAAGAAATATCCCAACCCTTAATTTGGGCGACCATGAAACGAGGACGCCGAAAATCTCCCTTGTTTTTTAAGAGAGAAAACGGTCACCCCTGGTGTGGGATTTCAACCACCACCAAGCAGTATATACGAAACAAGGCATGTGAAAATATCACTTGCCTAGAAGCATTCGGCTCGGGGAAATAAAGAAACTTGAGAGATCTGGTCTTGCAGTTTGTTTGCCAATCAAACAAGACATGACCACTGACTAGCATTTTCATAGTAGATCTTGAGATACCCCTGACTTGGGTCTGAGTCTATATATAGTCAATATGCCTGAGACAAGAAAAACTTATTCAATCTCCAATTGAAGATTCATAAGGATATTGCAGCTTCCAATGAAACTTTTCTCAGAAACAACACATCTGCACTCAATTTGATGGAAAAAACTTCACAAAAATGGTTCAGTAACGGGCTCTCATCAACCAACAGACTGATTTGCCAAGAAACCCATCCATGCTGAGCGTTGGTCACAAGCAACTGAGCAAACCGGGTGAAATGTTGACCAAAAAAAGGTGGTGTGAAATGCATGGTTCCCTTGGAATCGACCCAAGATCTGTATGTCGACCCGTATCTTCTGTGTTTTTCCCATTTTCAACAACAAGTTGTCAGGCACTGAAGGGAGGTCAAAACATGGAAGGGAAGGTGAGAGGAAAAAAAAAAGGTCAAATTTGCCTGTGCTTTTGCTAGGTTGGTCTAAAGAGACCACCCAGTGGAAAATGATCTTCATCAACACCTGGATCTTCTCAATGTGATGAAACCCATCCCCTTTGAGGATCCCCACCACCGTCCCCAAGTGGCTCGCCAGCGCCAGGGTTTCCGAAGCCAACCTCTCCACGCGGAACACAGGTGTTTGGGACCAACAACCGTCAGGTCAGCAGGTCAGGCAGGAGTCTTGTTGTTGTCACTCAAGTTCAGCATTTGCCAACTAGTTTAATCTGGAAAAGGCTAACACTAGGCATAATTGTTTGAAGGTCATTGATCCAACTTCCATGAAATAACGACATCTTTCAATATACAGTAACAATCCCATTGATGCGGCGCCTTGACAACTCTTCAAGCTGTTCCTGGCGACGTGTGTGCCCATTTGAAAATTCCGGAGTGGCATCTTCGTGATTTTTGTTTCATGTGCGTGCGATTGTCAAGCTCCTGGTATGGTGGATATCATCCATATGATAGATATACTGTTTATGAAATGTGATGATATAAAGTAGAACGAAATAGTTATTCATAGTTTTTCCATGATCAAAGTGTCAGTATAGAAGAACTAAAGGTAGTTGGCCATATACTCAATTTTTTTTCTAAAACCAGTAACCAAGCCTTCCGTAACGTCCAAGGTGGCGAAAACCTCCAAAAACCCATCCACGGGAGAATCCAATTCGCCCAAGTCATTAGATGATTTAAAACCCCACCTTGTGCTGCTCGGAAAACGTCTCGTTCTCAAGGTTGTCCCCATCTCGTAAACCTTCCACCTTTTTCAAAGGGCGGAAGGTGAAAGTTGGAGGGGTGCGGTCAGTAGTTTGCTTGGGACCGATCTCAACGGTAAACACACGCAGATTCGCCACCACAACACAACTGTCTGAAGTTTAAAAAAACATACCACAACACGTTTTGTTGCGTAGATATGCCAAGTATTCTCCCATGAAAATTGGTGTACGGGCTTCTTATTGAGGTACAGTACCATTTTGTATTTGCGCCATCACTTGGTGTATCATACTTCACGGTCATTTTGGTTGTTGAACCTTGGTTGTTGAATCAGGCGTGTATTTCACGAACATCCAAATTCCGCGAAGGTTTCTGCCTTTTCCGAAAAGGGTGGCCCCTCCCAATTCAAAACAACCCAAAAGTGGGTGAATTTTCAGGGAAATCCATATCTTCATTTTACAATTTCACCCAAAAACTTTGTGTTTGGGGGCAGGATATTGTTCTAAAGGTTTGCTTTATAGAAGTTCCTTTGATCTCACCGAGTCTTCCGAAAGAACACGAGTGCTCAAGATTGGTGTATCTCAAGTCATTCGGCTGCCTTTGAACGTTGGGGCCATATGTTGATCCTCTTCCAAACCAGAAAAGCAGGGGTTCGGAAAGTGCAACCATCATTGTGAGCCATAGGCATATCTTGGGAGCTATTTGAAGGATGCCAGTTGCAAGTGCAGATTTGGGACTCTTCTTAGGGATCCCCTGTTGGTCAAAAAGGCTGAAAACCCTTCTGGTGGGTTTTCTTCATTGTTTCTGTTGAACTCAATTTCAACCATTGGGAAAACGAACGGTTTTGTGACGTTACTTTTCCTTCTACCAACTTGTATCATTTTTGACTAATTGTCGTGTTTAGGAGAAAGGCTACATGTCACTAGATGTCATTGCATGTCGTGTACATATCATTATATTGGAAACAAGCTAATATCCACAACACAAGCAGGTGGTATACCTTAGTTCATACTTTCGAAAATCTCGTGCCACCCACATGTTGTGCTTTGATGCTTTCACCCAAACATAGCGAAAAAAAATGCTGCTGAGCGTCCCAGGAAGATGGCATCACAGTATCATCCCAATCGAAAATAATCAACGTCTCCTGAGGTGCGACTCACATCCATCCCTTTCTATGTCGCAACAAAAAAGTTTCATCATTTGGCTATGATGATGATGATGATGATGACGACGATGATGACGACGATGATGATGATGATGATGATGATGATGATGATGATGATGATGATGGCATCGGTGACATCATGACGACGGCAACAACACCAGCAACGCAAAAAACAACACTCACACAGACTACCCCGATTCACCTCGCGAGAAAAGCGATGCTCATCAATGGCAGTGCAATACTCCTCCTTCCGCGCTCAGATTGGCAACTACTCACATCGAAACGAATACAGGAAAGCTTGCCAATTTCCAATGGATCTCTCTGCCAAAAAAAAATGTCGTATGTAGAATCAAGAGAGGATGCCCTTAGTCGTCAACTGACACCAACATACCATCTACTAGCCAGTACTTGTTGGTTTGAAGGTGTCCAAAGCCTTGTCGCATCCCCGCATGTATACAACAACATATGAACATTATGTGCATATATATTTATATGATGTGTATGTGTGCATGTACATGTTGTGTATGTGTATATATATATGACATGATATGTATCCCACCACTCATGATGATTTCTATACCGTTGGTCACTATTGAATCTTGAGACTCTCAAAGAAAACCACTCGAACTTGGAATCCCCAAATCTCCTGAGGATCTGTGTCACTTTGCTTCTGCCGCCTTGATGGGTTTACGGTTTCGGTGTGTTTTTTCAATCAACATCAGTCAACATTTTTTTCCACACCAATATATGAATTCTATCCAATTGCTTGTTGAAATATGAAGTCGCTTTCATATCAAACAACCATCAAGAAACCTTCACAACAACCTTTGCAAGAAACCTGACTCCAGGTTGCAACCTTATGCCTTAACAACCGATCCAGACATACCTCTATCAACTTCCTTATATACCTTTATCAATCTTACGACTTCTGACATACATGCTTTGAGTCTGTAACCTGTGGTAACCTTCATCAAAAAAATGACTCGAATTGAAATTCTCATCAAAACTGCAACTTGGTATCCCCAACACTGGAGGCGACGAGGCACGTACTGTCATCGCTCCGGGGGGTGGAGTTGGTTTTGGGGGGGACAGAGTGTTTTTGTCGGCAATTTGTCTTTGGAACTTAGTTTTTTTGTAGATAATCCTGAAGTCTCATTTTTTCTTGTGAGATTATTTTTGTCACTTGAGCTGCAAAAAAAACAACTTCTTCAGGTCCAAAAGGTTGTGTTTTTTTTGTCCTCCAAAAATGGTTTGACGTTCCACTGTGAATTGTCGAGTAACTATCATCAGTAAGAGGTGATCTGTTGCAACATCCCTTCAAGTTGGAAGACCGAGCCACAGAGAGATGCCGAGACCAGGCAATGCCAAGATCATGGGCTCATGACATCATGTGAACTGATGATTTCCTTGGGTTTGCTTAGTTATTTTTCATAGATTCGTAACAACCAAAAAAAACAGAGAGTGGTTCCTTAAAAAAGTCAGGGGGAAAAATGGGTTTTCCAAGACAAATTTGGTGCTGAAGTTTGAATTTGATGACTACCTTCCTCTTACAGCGCCAATTGTTCAGTGGAAAATGGATCCCTCCAACAACCAAAGGTTTTGGGGTTTTTCGCTTCTTTTTACAAAGCAAATGAACGTCCATGTTCCGATGGTTGCCATGGCAACCATGGAGGGAAGGTACCAAATGGGTAGCTGTGCGTTTTTGACTTTGTCCATCCATGGTTGCGTTTGCACATGATGATCCAAGTCTCACATCTTTGATCACGATATCTAGAAGTGATCTCAAAATCACGACATTAGAATCACATATGAATACACACAATGTTGCTGGTGGTTGAAAAACCATCACAAAAAACTATAAGTCGAGAAATGTCATCTTCCCAAAGTAGAGTTCATTCTTTGAATTTCAAGAAAATGCTTGAAATCATGAGAACAATCATTTCACCTTCATCTGAACGCCACCGTTCTTTGAACCTAAACTATATCAACATCGTGGGTTTTGATCGGGTGACCCCGCCATCCAATTCAGATGAGACTTGAATCCATTCCTCAGAGTAGTTTCTTCGCAATGCACAAAGAACACAACTTTTCAGCTTCGCAATTGCTACATAGCTTTCACATTCTCTGTGTCCGGAAGCTGCCTTTTGTGTTGGGGAAGGAAAAAAGATAATAATTCAGGTAGACAAATGGAAATGGAAGCAACATTTTGGATTTTTTTCAGGTAAGAAAACGGAAATGGAAATTGGTACAAACCCAATTTTGAAGCCTCTGCGAGAAGGCGTTGCTTCGGACTTCGGACGACTGCCATGCGCATCTACAGCTAGGTGATTGAGGAGGTTTATCTGCCACACATGGGACAGTCCTGCAGTCCTATGTGAAGTTATCTACAGCTTCAAGCAGGTTGAACCTGTTAATGGGTTAGCATATCACTTTTCTTAAACCCCGAATTTGTACTGAGAATACGCTGTTTTGATTATCTATCAAAGATCTTTCAAGATGTTTCAAGCCCTCCCTTCATAAAGATGGGCTACTTAAACGGATCCATAGTAAAGTTCACTTTGTTGCTACATTGCAATGGTATCGTGCTACACCCACAAAGTATGCTTGCAACTACCATCAAATTGGAAGGCAGGTCCATATTCATACAAAACATGCGGGTATTGGTCTTACTCATGATCTTTTTGCTACTTGTTTTGGAAACATCCATCTCCCTACATGGATCCCTTTTAGACATTGGAATTTTCTACATATGACAAGACCTCCCCCCTTTCACCAAAGGCCAGGCGACCCTTTCACTTCAAAGTCGATGGCTTGGAGGCAACAATCAGATTTCACCTTGTCTATTTAATCTACTGATTCGAAAACGATATGGAACTTCAAGAATTATTCCTTTCAAAAGGAGAATTAATCTTCCAAATCTTCATTTGGGGTAGTTTTGGTGCTTTTTGGTGCTTTCTGGTACTTTTTTGTACTTTTTTGAGGACATCAATTTTTGAATCACTTTTTGAGAACCCACAAAATCACGGCCTTCAGACCATTGCCTTGAAGAAAATAAATCTCTCAGGCTGGGCACAACCGAAGACTAAGCTTAAACAGGTGCCATTGAATCTTTGAAAGCCCAAGATGGCTGGGTACTTGGAGGATCATAACCATGGCTAGTAAGTGGTTAACCACCATGGTTAGTAAGTCCCCTAGGTAGGGTTACTAACCACTTACTAACTGGGATAATCCTCCAAGTAGTCTAACTCTGGCCTTTTTCAGCCAAAAAAAACGGTGCTTCTCTGACCATATCAAGGTGCAAAAAGCTGACCGTTCAAATCACCTTGGAATGCGATTTGCATCATCGTTTTGGCAAGAAGACAAACAGCGGTGAATATGTCTACGGTAGCATATATACCACCTGGAAAGTAGATGGCGCAACCCATGTATTGGTTCATCATTTCCCCTTACTAAGGCACCGCCATCTACTTTCACTTCGGTATAAATGAAACCTAAAAAATTCCTACACTTTAACCCTTCGCTTTCTCATCATTCAACCGGGGAAGACAAAGAATTCTGACATACAAATTGGCCGTTGCATCAGCGTTTTGGTCCAACTCCTACCGTGTCGTTTTGGTGCGACCAAAGAAACTCCCTTGGCGAACCACTTGGAGGAGAACCCCTGGCAGAGCTCCTGGTGTTCGCCAAACTTTGATCTGAAATGTCGACCCAGAAACCCCCGTTAAAGGCAAGAGGTGTGTCCTTTTAGGAAGGGATCCACCTGGAAACACGTCATTTTGGAACAATTTCCTTACTAAACCAAGAAACATCACAGAATTGTTCAGCCATGTCATGTTTTTTGTTTTTGAGACAGGTTTATGTGATTATCCTCTCACCAATCAGGTGTATGCCAGCAACAGGTGTTGCTTCACCCAAATTCGGCACAGCAAAAACCTCTTAGAAGTGACTTTAAAAAACAAATACGAATTGACCGATATGGTTGAATATGTATGTGTTTATATATATATATATGTAAATAATGGACATATGTGTGTATATATATATACATTCACATAGATGTCTTTTGGGAAAAAAGATGTAAGTCCTTAATTTGGGTCAACACCAAAGCCCTCGGAATCTTGCAATAATCAAAGCCGATTCCTACCTCTCCGCATCTTCCACTGTCACGCGACTGCGCTGTGAACGGCTGGAATGCATGGACCGTGCCTCAATCACAAAAGGCTTCTCACGATCTACACCTTCTAGTAAACTAACATGGCAATCGAGAATTCCCATCTTTAATAGGAATCTTTGAAAATCGTTGCTTTTCAATTGTTGGTTTTTGGGGGGATGTAACAGGAAGTAATCTTCAAGAATTTGGAGGAAAATTCGGGTTTTGAACAAAAAATGTGAAAACATCACCAAAAAAGGGAGTGTATCTTTTTTTGGGGGGGAGGGAATGACACTACAATTTTTGGCTCAGGCTCAGCTAGCAATCAGAGGATGATACAAATGGATCTTCCAACACTTCCGCTTAGCTCAGGTAAATTTGGAAGGGTTTATATATAAATACTCCAAGCGCTCCATGTTCCATCTCTTGCATTCACCTTGCGCTCAATCTTCATTGGTGACCCCTTTGCCAAATCAATCGTTATACCTGAAGCGTGTCGAAATCATCTTGAAAACAAGAGAAAACAGATCCTTTTCATGCAAGAGCGCCTTGAGGAGTGGGGGGCAACAAAAAAGCCCTGAAACTGCGCAGTCTCTACGTACACGCGAGCCATCCCTTCCCTCAGTCCCCTGCAGTGTGGAATGACCTCAGATGGGATGCTATGGACAGGGGAATCTTATCATCCCAGATCGCAAGGTGTCCAGTATTCAAATGCAATATTGCTAGCTTGTAAAGATTTGAAACATAAAACTCTTTTGCTAAGCTTTTTTACGTTCCCTTCATGGAATGTCTCACTGTCGAGCCCAAAAAAAAACAGGCCGGACACTATATCATACTATTACTAAGTATATCATAGTAATAGCATAATCAATGTAATATCTCTTTGTTCCATTGTTGTTTTTCCATTCTCCAACTTTTCCGTGGAACTGAAAAAAAAACTCTAAAAAATCAACCCCTTCCAGATTTTTGTTTCCCCGCCTGGCAGTGGATGGCGTGGAAGGTGGTGTGCCACTGTCCCGGCGGACCAGATTCAATGGCAACCGTAAGGCTCGGAGAAGATCCGACCCAATGCCGCCTCAAAAACAACCAACAGGAAATTTGTTCAGTTTGGACCTTTACAAAACAAAAACAAAACGAAACGAAACGAAACAAACAGAACGAAACGAAACAAAACGAAACGAAACGAAAGGAAACGAAACGAAACGAAACGAAACGAAACGAAACGAAATGAAACGAAACAAACAAACAAACAAACAAACAAACAAACAAACAAACAAACAAACAAAACAAACAAGACAAACAAACAAACAAACAAAACAAAACAAACAAACAAACAAAACAAAACAAACAAACCAAACAAACAAACAAACAAACAAACAACCGGAGGAAGAAGAAGAAGAAAACTCCTGTTCAACCAATTTCAATCCTTTCATACATCCCAAGTTCTATCTCCAATACCTTTTCCTAAACAAATCACCTCAAGAGAAACCCCCTTGAGTCTCCCTGACTATCATCCACATCTGACCCTGAAGCTTCAGACCTCACCGGAAAAAATCTACCAGTTGAGCTTGGGTAAAATTTCCCAAGTTGTTTGGATATTCAGGTTGGTTTTAAAGTCAGAACAAGTTGTCCAACACAAAGTTTTTTCGAATTTGACGGGATATATTTGTGTTTTTTTTGGCAGGGGGTCGATTTTTCCCATTGGTGAAGTTCGCCAAATTGTTGACTGTCCGCCATTTAAAATGCACGGTGTTGGACTGCTAGATTTGACAGACTGCAAGAATTGAAATGTGGTGTTGATTGGTTTTGAGCATCGGATCTTGTAGGGGTTGGGTACCTCTATTGGGCATCGTTTTAAAAAAAGATGAAAGACATCTGCCATCTCGAGCCTGATGCTTTTTGGCGGAAAATCGAATCTCATAAAAGTTGAGTGCCAACGGAAGAACTTTCTTTGCAACCTCTGGCTGCTGAATCTAAGACATGGGGATTTGCCAGATAGCCAACACTGGTGAAAAAAGATCTGGGGAAATCCAAGCAATGGAAACTACTGTTGATTGATATAATCCCCTCAAAAATTAGGGGATGATCTCATGAAGTCTACAGGTTTTTGTGCATCCCATTTGTCCAGTATGGCGAATGAACCCTTGGGACAAGTGGGACCATAAATTTTGAGCCAACGACTGTAGTTGGCGGATATCTGGGGCTCATGATACCACAACATGAATTACACCAAGGATTAGATTTTATAGTTCAAGTCAGCAAGCAGTATAAGACAAACTTTCTCTTCGGCAATAAAACCTGCGGTCATTCTTTCTCGCTTGTATGCTTCAAACCACCGGACCGCCCTGAAACGCGGATCAGCAAACTGATGAAAGCAAATGCAATTGATGAAAAATGCCCTGCCTGAATTAGCATAATCTATCATTGTTCAATTCATAAAACAGCCTAAAAACTTTTGAGACACAAAAGGTATTCCTGGATAGTACCTCTAAAAACACCTCAATTTTGTGACTAAGATCATTCACATTGTCACAGAAACGTAGCCGGGGCCCAAATCTTCAGGTCTTCGCACGTCTGTTTGACGATACGCCCAGGGCCGAGTAAGCACCTCATCTCCCGTGTTTCGCTGGCAGTTTCCAAATGCTAACTGGATGAGTTCGGTCAACTCCCCGTGATTTTTGTTTATTGGAGGTTGGTATTACAAACCCTTCACCTCACCTTTTTCATGGCCAGTGAAACAGATATATCATGGAATTCCATCTCTTTCCCAAGCTCTTGGGAATTCTATATTTTTTCTTTTCGACAAACCTTGCCCCATCGAACTGGATTGCCATTGGGATTGCCACCAAAAGAGAACAGTCTGACGCGTCAACAGCTCCTTTGGAGTGAAGAAAAGTTCAGATTTTTCTTCCGGTGGAAGAAACCTCGAAAATGAACGATTTGGCCACCTGAATTTAGGGACCATTTTAAAAAGGGAAATCTCATCAAAAAAAACATTGATTTTCAGGGGCGAGCAGTTAGTTATCAGGGAGGCCTGGTGGTACTTTCCCTTGTCATTCAAGTTTGCCGAATCCAACTTGAAGGATTTGATGCAGCCATTTCGGAATCCGCCCCTTAAGACACAGGAAAAATTGTCCCTCAAAAATTTGTACATCAAAAAAATCACCCAACAACTTCGTTGGGATCCAAAAATTCCTTTCATGTTGGATGGAAAATGCCGCCCCGAGTCATTCTTGGGTCCCTGGGTTGCCGTTGTTGTGACATCGGGGACCACCCATCGAAACCCGCTCCTGTTCCCACTCTGCCACTGGACTATCCCAGGTACTCACCTAAAATGACAGGCGGGTGGTGGTAGTGGTGGTCATTTCTTACTGGCGCCAATCACATTCGCAAAATATCCACAAAATCCCCAATGTCAGTAATGCAACTGGTGATTCATCCAGGTATCTTGAGGGGAAGAACTTCAGTTTTACACTCAGGTGATCTCATATAAATCTATGAATATGTCATTAGAGTCGTCATGATCTCGCTTGTAGAACGGCTACTTTCAGCGCCTCCGGAAGGCTCACTTTCACAACACCCTTCCCATAGGTAAACGGTCCTTTCGTTGGGTTTGCGCCCCATCAAAAAACACCCATGGGATTGATGGATTGGTAATGAACTAATCTATATCTTAGAAAAACAAAAATGGGGTTCATGTTCATCAATTGGTATATGCCTCAAAATTATAGCAAATCAACCACCACACCCAACCACCATGCTATACAAGTGCCATCCACAAAAAAAAAAATCAGATCCAACCAACCTTCAGGCGATGATTGTAGTAGTACTCGCCTTCTTCTGCCTCAGAAACACACAGGAAGTGACTTTGATGCTGCTGGGCTGACGATTAAATCTTGCGGTGCCGTCATTTCAAAATGGAAAAGATGGTGCTCGCAAGAATCAAAAATCTCCCTTCACTGTACATCTTGGAGGCTCTATGTGAATCAAAAATTCAACAACAAAACTGCTCAACATGAGTCTTGTCTCAAAATTGTATTCCCACCCCCAATTTCTTTATCACTGTCCCAGGCAAAACCCTCAACATTTCATAGCATTTCCATCTTGAGTTCAACTGCTCCCAACGAAAATACATGAAGTCAACATTGAGATCTTTCCCAATATCCAAATTGACTCATATAGCCGCCACTTTTTTCGATCTTTCCCAACATTCCAATATCAAATATCCATCAACCAAGCTGCTGCATATGGTCCACTCCAATCCTGCAAAGTTCTCAAGGCTCGCTGATGTACCTCTTGCGGAGCTGTTTCGATGAAACTTGCCCCAATAAAAACAGGTGCTAAACGACGACTTGGAGATTTGAAAAGAAGTTGTGTTCGGATTCAATACCCAAATGTATTTTTTTGTTGGGAAAATGTTGTTAGTTGTCACATCTTGTTATACTTGTGTCATCTTATATCGTTCTTATCATAGTTTGGGATATCATCCAAAATCTTGGATATTTCTTCCTTCAAGCAACATCGCCGGGTGCTTAAGCCACTGACCTGAACAAGATATGATCACATTGGGTCCAACATCCCCAATGTTTCCCAAAAAAAAAGAACATTTCGAAGAACAATACACACATGATTTCAAAATGTTCCATCCTGCCTTACCCCTTACACCTTTTATTCCAACCCTTTCCAACGTTTACCACCAACCTACCCACCAACCAACCTCAACCAACCCCCACCTCTCGCAGATGACTCTGCACTAAGGCAGCACAGGATTCCTGTGAGGCGCTCACACCAACCTCCCGTGCTCGTTGGATCACACCTCGAACGGTTGCAGCAGGGAAGCCCGAAACGACTACAAAAACACACAGGGTGGGAGCGCCAGATGACTTTTAGCACCCTAATAGATGATGTTTCAAAGGGACATATATAGCAAAGCCTGATCAAAAGTATGAATTTTTGGTATCCGATTTCCGTTGCAATTTGATGGGACTGGTGGGTTTAGTACACAAGGGCCCTGGTATATACGAAGATGATTGAAAATTGGTGTGGGATTCAACAACGAGCCATTATCTGAATCTAAATCAACAAGATAAAATCTGAAACTTTTTGAAGCATGTCCAAGCATTGCCCCGTAAAACCCTAGTCACCGTCAAGAACAGCGCACCAGTTTTTTTTTTAGCTCCACACTACATCGTGGTTGTCTCAACGGCTTGTACATCTTTTGTTGCTCTTGTAGTTCCTCTGTTGTTTTGTCTAGGTTGTGAAATGTGGAGTATCGACCCCCAAAAACCTGTCATTATGCGATGTTTCGACCACATCTGTTGAGATCCTCTTCCTTGATACAGGCGTGCTGCTCTGCCTTCCAAATTTCTGGGACGTTGTTGCTGAATACCAAGCCATTGACTTCCAGAGCAAATCTGAAAATGAAGAAAAGTATCATGAATTCAACGTCGTTTCACCAATCAGAATGGTGAAGCTTGTGTTTGGAAACATCCAAAATTATTCCGCTTCCAAATTTTCTCTTGACCAACAAGAAGATACAACAAAATGATGCAGCACTTCTTAAAATGGGCCAACAAAAACCAGCCTGTCCCAAAAAAAAATGAAAATCATCCTGCCATACAATCAGAGTCCAACTCTTCCTCAGTGGATCTTTTGAATACAAAACAAGCCCAGGAAACAGGGTGAATTCATCAGGTGTTTCTAACATGTTTTTAACAAGAACGAAAAATCCCAGGTGAAGCAAATCACTGGTATATCCATTCAAATGATTCACCCGAATCTTTTTTTGCGGGTGAAAATCAGTAAAAATATCAAAAATTCATCCTTCACCAAAGCTGATCCGAGCCCCAAAATCTTGCTGGGTATATCTGTAAATATGTATATATATATATATACGATATATATTTATGCTGAAAAATTGTTTACACAAATACATACCGAGAAAAAAATATCAACTTCACCAAAGGTTGTTAAAAAGTCCAAACACAATTTTCAAATTCTCGACGAAAGATTTGGATGTTCCAGTTCCGAACAACGCCTCAAGGCCCGACCATTTTGTCGAAAGCATGGCTGCCATTTTAGACAACCATCTGCATCTGCACCAATCTTATTGGAGCTGTTTAAATCTGCAAGCTTAAAAAAAAACAAATCTCAACACCGATTTTACACATGACCGAATAGAAAGCATATGTTCAATCACAACTAGACCGTTAGGTCCTGTAGGTTCCAAGCAGGATTTTCAGTAGATTCTAGATTCATCTAATACAAACCAAACCGTCGCACTCATGGGTTGACAAATCTGGGTGGTTTCTGCCTTCGTGGCTTACAGTGACACACCAGCCTCTGGTTCAAAGTCTGCGCCTTGCTCTGAAAGTTGCCTCGGATTTTCGAAAAAATCCTGGCCGAAATGCTGGAAAAATCATGAGATGACAAGCTTGAGAGTTTGTAAAGGTTGGATACCTTTTCATTTAACAAGAAAATGGTATCTTCACCTTTTTGGAGGTTCTTCCGCCATCATTTTGAGACACACTCAAATGTGAGTGGTGAAAGGTTTGTCCCTGTCCATTTTGGGAGTTTTCCCAAGGAGCTTCCTGATGTCCAACAATTCAAAGAAAAAATCCCCTTCAAACCTACCAGACTGAAACGTGATCGTTCATTTTGCAGTGGATTCTCATAAAGCTGAAACTCAGAGAGGAAGTCAAGATTCTACCCTTTAAACTTGGGTTAAACGTTAAACCAAAAAAAAAAGACACCACAACAATGCCCCAGAGTGCCTGCTTCGAACCCCTTTTTGGGTGGTATTTAAATCATGATGGGTTCTGTTTTCACCCAGTTCTGCCCAAGGTACTTGTAAGCCTCTGCAAAGTCTCGGAAGAAGGCATCTTGATCATCCTTGTAAAGCCTCCAATCACCAGATTTTTTTTTTCAACAAAAAGTATTGCTAAATCTATATCTATATATATTTATACATAACTGCTAGGTTTTTCCATGTTTGACACTAATTTTGTTCAAATGTTCCCAGATGCTTCATGAACCCTTCATGCTTTGAGATGCCTTTGCTTGTTGGAAAATTTTCATCTTTCGGGCATGTGGAGTTGCCAGTCATTGCCAGTTCTGTTGATGCCATAGGAGTTTTGAGTTTTTTTTTGTTGGTGAAACTCACACGTCATGCTCTTGGAATGAGCATCAGAACTTGTGGACCTTGCAATCCTTGATGTTTTACCAAATCGTAAAATCTCAAGACAAGGAGCATGAAATATTGCTTGAAGCCCTCATCTTGGTGCAAGCATCGATCTGATGAGAGCCACAATAGATCTTTGTCCTTCTCCTCGTAGACGGCTGGTTGAAAATATTCCTCAGCTCAAAATGGGTGCTGGGCATTCTCCGAACTGGCGCTGGTTTCGAGTTGTGTCACAAGTGCCACAAGGATGGATAGTGAAGACGGTGGTGTGATTGCGATGAATCATCAGACATGCTTGAAGGATAATGATTACATAATGACACATTAAAGAATCCAATATCTGAAACAAACTTCCAAGTAAATAAATCAAAAATAAATCCATAGTTTCTGGGCTAGCCAGAAAAGACTTCCCACTTCAAAGCATCTGCTGACTTTTTTTTTTTCTCTAAGAGACGTTGTCAAATTTCAGCCACTTTGTAGTCCAGGATTTACCACCAGGCATCCTCAGTCCGGAGGCCATCCCTTCCCAGTAGTAGTGGTAAATGAAGGTTTTCTGCTTGGGATCCCCGGTCGCCTAATGTAATGTCATCCTGGTGGTTTTTCGAGCCAGCATCCGATTTTGAGACTCCAACCCAACTGATACTGAGTATACTGTTCATGGAAGTAAATCCTGCACCAGTCAATAGGGTAGTGCATCTCAGTATTTACAGGGTTTTGTACATGCCAGATGGTGCAGGACATTGGACTTCTTCCATCAACAGTAAAAATGGAGTACAACCAGGCTTGCGGTTTTTTCATCACTAATCAAATTTCTGAATCGCTGCTCAGAGACCCCACTCCATAGCCACCATCGTTGCGAATGGGACAACTTTTTGGCATGGACAGTGTGTAGGGACAACCAGAGCTCCTTGGGTGTTGTTGAATGGAAAATGGTGAAAATGGTGGAAAAAGATAGCAACAACAACAACAACAATCACAATCACAATCACAATCACAATCACAATCACAATCACAATCACAATCACAATCACAATCACATCACAATCACAATCACAATCACAATCACAATCACACTCACACTCACACTCACACTCACACTCACACTCACAATCACAATCACAATCACAATCACAATCACAATCACAATCACAATCAACAACAAATCGAGTTTGGAGGTTGGAAAAAAGATGATATTTGTCCACATATCCGGATGAACTTGGTATTGCGAAGATTCGAGAAGCATGCGCATAGTAAAAGCGTATTAAAATATTGCCATCTCACGTAAAAGTTCAAATGCATCCATATCTGACTTTCAAATTCATGAACACTAGCTTTCTGAAGGGATCTGCAAGTGTTGTCTAGGCCATGGTGCCCAAAGAACATTGCCCATGATGTGAAGGCAACTCAAACATTTTGGCTTCAACCATCTGCTGAACAGCTCACAAAAAAAAGGAATTGATCCTGAATCATGAGTTGGAAAGCTCAACTTCATCAAACACAAAATCAACATCATCAAAGTTTCTGAAACGTTTCACACGTCTACACCTCTACTTACTGCAGACTTTCTCGTGATCAGGATCCTATGTTCTCCATCTTCTGAAAACCACTCCAACAAGTGGCAAAACATTCCATCCAAGCATCTCACCATAGCCTTCTTTCACCGTGCCGCTGCGTTCCCGGAACGCTCGGCCAATGGTATGGGCACCGCTCAACGCAACGATACCCTTATCATCGAAACCCATCCTGATGGCTTAAATCTGAGACTTTTTTGTGGAAAAGACTCAGGATGACTACTCTGGATACCTGCAGTTTGAAATTTCTTCTTAGTTAATTAATCTTTTCTTTGTTCAAAAAAAATTGACGACTCTGAACTTTTTCAATTCTTTTTCCTAAAACCATGATTTGTTTTCACATCTCTGACAATTTCATCATCATCCACTGACCAACCAACCTCCCTACCAGCGGGTATCCCGCCCGCGGCTCCTGTAGAAGATATTCCTCAAATGCGTCGCCGCATCCTTGGCACCGCAGCCGAAGGCACCTTCGGCCCCCGGCTCCGCATCCGGCAGCCCGGCGTTGCCCGCGGTGCCTGAAAGGGGCGTTTCGGGAAGGGAAACACCCACGGGGAAAGCTGGGGAAACACAACACAAATGGGATGACCACCATGGACATTCAAAAAAAAAAAACAACAACAACAACAACAACGACGACAACAACAACAACAACAACAACAACAACAACAACAACAACAACAACAACAACAACAACAACAACACACAACACACACACACACAACACACACACACACAACACACACACACA
>DF240449.1:50227-71779 GCA_000507305.1 Breviolum minutum Mf 1.05b.01 | reverse complement strand
ACAACAACAACAACAACAACAACAACAACAACAACAACAACAACAACAACAACAACAACAACAACAACAACAACAACAACCACAACCACAACCACAACCAAAACCACAACCACAACCACAACCACAACAAGAACAACAAGAACAACAACAACAACAACAACAAGAACAACAAGAACAACAACAACAACAACATAAATATAAATATAAATATTTGAGAGTTTTGGGAGAAAGCACTTTTGTTTGGAGACGGTATTCTTAAAAAAAAATGTCACGGTGGAAATTAAGATGAATTTCAATCATCTGTTTTGAAAAAAGGTGGAAATGCAAAGTTCTACCGGAAATTCCATGCGAATCCACTGCAAGGATGGCCCCCCCGAATGCGCCTCGAGATGTCGGATCGGGACATTGATCCGGTCCAGTGGCATCCTGGCTGCGGCCATTGGAAAAATATGACCCTCCCTAAAACTAACAGATGAAACCTGAAACAACCCCTTTGGAAAAGGAGGAGATATCTATTATAACCGCCAATCTTTTGGTTTCATGTTAGTTGTTTTTGGGATATATACATTCCTGAAAATAGGCCTTTCCAAAAGGAAACGATCGTATTCCAACCACATCTCCCAGGCGCGAACCGTTAGTTTCAGGCAGGGTAAAGTATCCCTTCCTCATATGTTTTGACTAGAGAAAATATCCCATATCCCATCCAAAATGAAAATGAATGCTAATCAAAATATCTCTTTCAAACATTTCTTTCTCCTTTCCAAAGTAGATGAATGAAGAGTACGTAGTTCTATGAATAGTTTCTCGAGTATCAGAATGACACTAAGCAAATTTGTGAACCCACCACAAAGTCTGGTGAGGGAGAAGATCATGCTCCGATCCCCCCAAAAAAAGCATTATATAAGCATTATTTTTGATCCATAAAAAACATGCACCAAGCAGGCTTTGACAAGTTTCGATATTTCAGGAACATCCATATTTTGGTTGACAAACATCCAAAAAACGAATTTACACATGCTTGACTGCTTGACACCTTCCGAAAAAAAACAAAAAACAAAACGAGGTCAGAAGCGGTTGGATTTTGATGCTTCAGCAGTCAAGCCCCTCCAGGCGGCGTGGTGGTGGTCCTTGCGGCCATATTTCATGTTAATCTTCGGGCCACCCGCGTGCTCAATGGAGACAGCAGAGGCCATCTGGTAGAGATCTGCATAGGAAACCAATGGATAGTCAGCCTGCAGATCATTCCCACCTTCCCAATTTCTCATCAAAATTCCGTAAAATGTGCTTTTTCCTCTGTCCCAAACAATAGGAAGGAAAGGGCTGTTTTCCAAATTCTTCAAACATGTGTTTCAAAATGCTACATATGAATACATGAATAAATGACATATACATTGTTTCGTACCCCGTAAGCCCTGCCTTAAAAGGCTCCATGTACTTCACGGCCTTGTCCAAACCTCTGCACTTCAAGAGGGCTATAAGGATTCACTTGTTGACGTTTAAATTCAGACTTCTCTGTAGCCATCATATCATATGCACTGAAAGAACCAAGGCTATTCATCTCTATGTATTCATCCTTTACTATACATTTGGCGTTCTGGTTTATTTAACAATGTATACGTGTATATGTGCATGTGTATCATTGTCTTGTTAAGCATAGAGTATGAACACAACCGATACACGTACACATACACATACACATACACATACGTATACGTATACGTATACATATACAAATACAGCTTCATAGACATATACATATACATATACAGCTTCATAGATAAAATATGGTTATATACATATACAGTATACATGTGTTGTGTAATATTAGATACATCATGCCGTATGTATACACATATACAATCATACATGCTTCAATGAAACCATCTTCATACACATGCAAGCAACGGATCAAACACTACTCTTCCCATACAGTAATCAATATCAATCAAAAAATGCTTCTGAGTAGCAAAAAAGAAAACAGGGGGGTGCCCCTTAGTTGGATGAACAAAAAATATAACAAAAAAGTGACCGGTCAGCAATCACCACGGATGGATTTTTTTGGGATGCCGAAAAGAATCCATTGTTCGCTCCCATACCAATCTCTGGGCTGAAACGGATGGAGCCATTGGCACCTCCACGTTCACCTCGTTTGTTCCAAGGAACGAGTTTGCTACCCTCCAGGGAATGGATACATATCCCACCAAACGGGAAGTTCGGAAAATCATCTTCAAAATGCCATTTTTGGGGGGATATGTTAGTTCCCTGGAGGGTACCATTATTTCCGGACAACTTGATTTCAAAAAACATTTCCAAAAAAATTCTGTCGCAATAAAAAACCGCATGGTGGCTGCTGGCTGAAAAATTTTCTGAAAATCCAAAGCAAGTGACCAAAGGCAGTCTTCGTCTTATCATAGGTTCCAGCATCATGCCAGGCCAAGCGAACGAGGATAGGATTGCAATTCATCTTATCCACAAACCTCGATCAACCATCGGCTTGGAAGCTGGATTTTTCTGCCCCTTTCCGAAACGGAAAAGCATGGAAAAAAGCACCAAATCTTTAGGTTCCGTTAATGGGAAAAACATGGAAAAACAACGAGGGTGCTAAAGGAACGCTGTTTGCGGTGTTTCGCAGAAAAAAAAAAACGACCATGTGGGAGGACCTTTGTTTCCGAGGCCCAGTGAGATTGGGGAAAGGTTTCTTCAAAGACTTCATCCCTAGGCTCCTCAAAAACCACAGAAATCATAGTAGGCCATCATCATCACTATCACTACCACGATCACCATCAACATTACCATATTCATCTTCATTTTCATCTTCTTCATCATCATCATCATCCTCGTTCTTCCAAAGGCACTTCCAGAGATCATCTTTCAAGGCCTCACATGCACGAGCGCAACAAAATGTGGCCAAAACAACGTACACACAAAAGAAAATGTCGCGAAACAGGTGCCTCCTGTAACTGTCAGGATATTCAGATTCTAGACATTAAATTTCAGAAGATTGAAACATGATTCGTGATTCATCTTCGACAGCCAAAAAGCAACAGCCACCACCCCAGTGAGTGAGCTCCAAAGATGTTTCGCAGATTTTACATAAGCGAACAGCGCATGCTGTGGCCTTCCCGCCATCTTTGATACTTTCTGGAAAGAAAAAAAATAAAGATGCCTTGAGTTATGAAATTGGCACAGACAAACCTAATCTTTCGCATGAAGGTTCCATTCCAAGTTCCTATTTTTGGCGTATAATTCACCTGTCAGGACCCTCCGCGGGCTGACCTTTATTTTCCAAGTCACATTGATACAGGAATATATTTCGGTGCTTATAGTCATAGGTATATACTTCTACATGTCTCTTGAATATCTCAGCACTTGACATGAAACTTCCCAAAAAAAAATAACAGCGAAACTTTAGCCCAACAAACTTTCATGTCTGTCTTTCTTCGAATTGCAACTTCACAACCTTCTAAAAAAAAAACACAAACAAGGCCGTGAGCACAAACAACCCGTGCAACAAACCTCTCCCCAGCCTTCAGTTGTCCTACATGATCTAAGCCTTCTCCTTTGGGCTTTCCACCAATCCTAAGGTTCTTCGCATGGACGGAGGTGGGATTTTCGGGACAAGACCCTTTGCACCCAACAATACGGAAGTTCCGGATTTCAAAAAGGGGTTGCATTTTCTTCAACCAAATAAAAAGGAGATAAAAACCCCTAAAGTTTGACATGGTTCACCTGAAAAAAAAAAGCCTCTGGAAGTTTGGAGATTCCGAACTTGGAAACCATCATTTTCTATGTAAGATGACCAAATATCTTACCAATTACATCCAATAATTCTCCAAAGCACCAAATTCCACTTGGATTTTTTCTTTAACCATATTGGAAAAATATTCTTAAAATCCCAAAAATGCAATGTCATCCAAAGACATCTCTCATCAATTTCACTCATGTCTAACCCCTAAAAATTTCCCACGAATCCCCAAAAACCAAAAGGATCGATTTTCGTTTCCCAACCGAATCTTTCAAGGGGGCTATGTCTATGTTAGTTTCAGGGGAAGGATATTTGGAAAGCCATGAAACCTCCAACCCCAATGACTGAATCGACAAGCAGCCGATCCAATACATTTCCCAAAGATGTCTTGTCACTGTCCGCTGCAGCAGCAGGATAACCCAACTCAGTTGTTTTGCAGACTTGTAGGAAGTTAGGAGGCGGAATGTAGTAATATACGCGTGTATGTATGATTCTATGATTATACATAATCATATACCATTTGTTTAATAGTGCAATGAATTCCTGACAGTTGAGATCTCTGGTGTAAGGATAGGGATTCGTTGGAAATTTGGAAGACAGTTGAGGCTCATTGCCAGGTTTTGCCAACGAAGATCCAAAAGAGGTCGAATTGAAAAGGGACCATCCATGGTTTCTGGTCAAATTCTAGCGACCTCACAGGACCGATTTCCCCGAAAAGGTAGCAAAATTGCAAGGGAAATGGGACCCCTGCCTTATTTCAAAAAAAAATCCGGTTGGTAAAATACTAGATATAATTTGGCCAATGTTTTGACTGTCTGCACTCCGGTCACTTTGGGTTCCAGAAAATTTTGCAGATGGACGTTTGGATCCTCGCCCCCATGCTTGATCAACGATAGTCAGCTCACTTCCTACAATCAAATGGCTACACACGTAGAATCCAATATGTACCTCCTTTTAGCCCCCGCCAAAAGGCCCCAAACTTCATCATTTCAACTACCAACTCCTAGCCCAACAACAAACCATGTACTCAAATAGGCAATTTTTTGGGAGGCAAATGACTCAAGCAAAATGAGTCAGACCTGCCAGCAAACCATTCTTTTTCCTCCAACACTATTCCAACACTCATCATTTTCAAAACAAAAGAAAGACGACCAAGAAAATCCTTCATCCCTTCCTCTCTGCCCAGATACATGAGAAATCAATTCATCATAGCTCTTCAATTGCCTGGCCTTTGCCAAATCTTCAATATCATCATGGGCAAAAGGCAAACTCTTACAGGCCCCTGCTTCAACACCTTGGAGCCACCGAAAGTCTGCCAGGAATGGGATGAGTGAAAAATGGTGGAATGGGATGGATATATCGTGCAAAAGAGCTAAGCTAGCGTTAAAAACGGAAGATGGAAGTATATCTTCTGATGCAACCCAAGATGTACTCATGAACAAGTGAAGCCTAAGATTACGATCCTGGATTTAAAAATTGGGATCGTCCTGGTGCTCACTGGCATTCTGAGTGAGGGAAAGATCTTGATTTTACATATCCCCATTCATCTACCTGGACTTCATATAGTTTCATGATGAAAAACTTTCGAAGTTGTGATTTTCCCAACCTGACATATGGGTTTACTGAGTTCCCAAGGAAACGCCTGACGCCCAAGCAACCTCTCCCAACCTCCTCCCGGGAAAAATCCGAGGTGCCTTTCTTGTTCAAGGTATGTGCCAACAATTTGGGCTGAGGACCCGTTCGAATACCTCGAGTCGTTGGAATGTTTGACAAACTCATGACCTTGAAGATGCTGAAGGATCTGAAAATTTTTAGGTGTATCTCAACAGTTGAAAATGTCGGATATTTATATAATGAGATTGTTTATAATAATTCAAGGAGTTTTACTTCAATGATTTTTATAGTTTTAGTTTAATGAGTTTCATGACATTTAGTTTCAGGCTTCAACTTAAGTAAGCAGTGCGAAATCATCCTTTTTAGGAAGCACCAAAAAGGCTGGTTTTCATTGCAACCTAGCTACAGGTGCCACAACCGGTGCCTGCCTTGGTACATTTTTTGATGTCCTGCCAGGGTCACGTCCATAGCAAAGTCGCTGGAAAAAAAAGTGCTCATAGCAAATGAGTTCAACTGAATGTTTTGTTTGACCAACAAAATCGCACTTGAATGGATAGAGGTCGTGAATAAAAAGTGCATAAAAAGTGAGCCCAAACACCTTCCGCTCTGTGATTTTTGTTGTGGGTGGCTCAAGAAACGCAGCCAAGGCGAATGAGTTCATCATCCGCCACCCAGCCCACCCAGCCCCCGCGAGCCTCGAAGGTATGAGCGCCATTCATGATGGCATCTCGAATCACCTGTCGTTGAAAAAAACAATGAAAAGTGTCGTTGGGAAGAAAAACCATCTGTCATTATAATCATCATTATCATCATAATTATCATTGATCATCATCATCATCATCATCATCATCATCATCATCATCATCATCATCATCATCATCATCATCATCATCATCATCATCATCATCGATCATAGATTCACCTTTATCATTTTCTCCATTGAATATGAAATTCCAAATGCCAAAAACAAAGGCACCAACGACTTCAATTTGTTTCAACAAGGTGGGGAATCTTCAGCATTATAATGTACAAGCCCAACTTGTCCACCTGTTCCCATCTACCTCATGAAAATGCTAAAATGATCACCGGCACGGCACCACTCGGTGCCTTCTTGGGGACAGAGTGACAATTGCAAACCTCACCAGGACGTTGGCTACTGTTGTGTCATGGTGTCGTCATGGTCATCAATTGGAATGATGGGAAACAAAATTGCTACCTTCCTCATACCAGCAGATATCAAAAGTTTCACAAATGATTAACGGTTAACCACCATTTTCCCTTAACCACTACCTTGTTGTTCGCCCTTATTTCCAGGAGCAGTATGACCAATTAGCATACCATATCAAGCAACTAAAATAACGGCACCGTACGGCGGTAGTATTTTCGCAGCAGCTCGTAGTCTATCCCTACCCCTCCTGACCATTTCCCGACTGTTCAGAGAGGCCATCAACCCAACATGACCACCCACCGCTCCGAAATGGATATAGCTCACTATTGAGACGCAGAAACCAATGTCTCAAAAGTGCATCTATCACTTCGGATGCAGATCAGTTGGAAGAAACATCAGGATGCTCCATCTTTACCATCTCTAGTCTCAGCCACTCCAAATAGATCTGATCATGAAAAAAAACACCGTTTTTCCATCAGAAAAATCGCCCTTTCCCAAGGTCCAGGTTTTCCTTCTTCAAACAATCCATTTGGAGCCCAAGCTATGAAAAAGTTCTCCCCGAACGAAATCGGGTAAGTTGACTCGATCAATCACCAAAATCTTAAGCATCTTCCCAAAAAATCTGAAAGATATCAACTCATTCTAACTCTTGACGCTTCAAGATGTCAACCTTGAACTATCACCACATTACTTTTGTTTCGGAGAGACCGCCGAAGCACCACTGTTTCTCCAACAAAAATTCTTCCCTTGCTTCTCCATTGTAATCTCCACTCCTCCTTGTTTTTTTGTTGCTCTTCCACTCTACCACCACCCCAAAAAAGAAAAAAACTTCACAGACATTTGTTGTCGGATATTCTACCCTCCAGGGGATTAACATATCCCACCAAACGGGAAGTTCGGAAAATCATCGACTCAAAATGCCATTTTCGGGGGGATATGTGATCGTTCCCTGGAGGGTATATGTTTAACACACCAAGAAGCATGATCATCTTCTCCCAGGTTCGTTCCATCTCCACCATCGTCCACCTTTGGCATTTCTCCTGCCATCAATGCATCAGGTGCTAAGCCACCAATGTCAGGACGTTTCGATACAGCTGTCAAGGGCGCAAAGGCAGAGATGTCCTTGGAAACAGTAAAGATCATAATGATACTGTTGATGGAAGAAATCCGGCTAACCAGTTGAGGTTGGTAGTTGAAGTCCCATTATTTACAAGGTTTTATACATCCCAGGTGGTGCAGGATTTCGTCCATCAACAGTATGTCCATGAAGTTTGGATGGCTTCTTTTCCTCACAAGTTCATGGATATCATGGGAAACTTCATGTATGTCTGTGGTTGTTCATGGTAAAATGCCTCGCAGGTTCTTGGGACAAAAGTTTCTTATCGGGGTCTTCAACACCACTCAGCACAGGGCTAGGGAGGAAGAACGTACACAATGCTCGGATACAAAAGCATTTGATAAACCATCGCGCATATATAAGCACACACTACATCAATTGCATGTGTATATATATAATCAAATCCAAATACATGTTTGACAGTCACCGATGAGTTGTAAGTCCTACCTGGACGATTGGATTGAGACCGAGCCACTCCTACCAAGATGCCACCCAATAACTTGGTGCCATCTGGTGTGAAAACCAGTTTTTTGTAGATGCCAGCAGCTTCATCCTATCGGATTTGGGAAAAAAAAAGCATGGCTTCCAATTAGAGTCAGAAAAAGTTGTTGTGGTGTTGTGGTTCAAGTCAACTTGAAAAACCATCATCTAAGTGAAGGCTGTGTTCAAAGGTTGGTATCCACCAGTGGGTCTTGCAGAAGAAATATTATTGTGCTGGGATTGATTGATCACACATATTTTGATAAGGTGGGTGGCTTTCCAAACTCCACAACCTTTTCACCCCACAAGGTCAGCTCTGCCCAAGAGGGTGAAAAATCTTAGGATGCTATGCTACTTCAGGTCACATCTTACTCCGCTCCTTGCTGACTTTGGACATGACTTCCTCTCCTGCCAGCAGCTGCATCTGGTAGGCTTGATTTCTAACAAATGCAAGAAAAAACACTTCAACTTCATACCTGTCGCCTGTCAATTTTCTTAATCAACTCCCACCTCAACGCCCCCCCATTCCAAAAAAATGCCAACCCCAACCCCAACCCACCCCATTTTGGGTTGGTCTGGCCATCCTGTAGAGCTGTACTGGCGCTTGAACCAGAAATCAGAACTTCCACCAAAGGAAGCCACATCCACACCTAACAACTTCAATTTCGTGGAGAGATCGGCATCCGCAAATTTGGCATCTGCCTTCGGCATGAAGCGAGCCAGGGGGAAAAAACGTTTGTGGGCTTTCTTTGTCAGGTCTATTTCATGCTTAGCAATAAAATGCGTGGGGGATCATCTTTAAGCCGATGATAATTTTGCATATCTTCCTCTTTAGAATTTAAACATGGAAAAACCCTTTCAACCTTGCAGGACTCAAGAAAACATCCAACAAATGATGTTCCTTTGCTTTCCGTAGTAATGAGGTTGCGTGAAATCTTGTAACAAAAATTTAGGCCGGCCATTTCCCACCCAAAAAAAAGGGAATCATTAGCCAGGATTGTCTTTGAACCATCTTTTTTGTTTTAGCCGTGTAGTTTTCACAGCATGACAGTAATACCCACACCAGGCTTCCCTCAAAAAAAACAGTCCCGGCCCTTCCTTTGGGTTGGTCATGTGATCTGCCAAAATCTCAGCCTGGGTATATCCTCGGGAAAAACAAGAAGCCAAAGCAGCGCTTGAAGCAGCTGAGCGTTGAAGTAGATACCTATATATATATATACATATATACCATGAGCCCCCAAAACCATGAAAAATAAAGGTTTTGGCCACCTAAAAACCAGGTTATTTACCATAAAAACCTCTAAAGATGTAGGTTTTGGTGGCCCATGGTATGTATATTTGGAAAATCATCAAACAATCGTTGAAGCTATATTTTTTTGGGAAAATAATCACAAAATATACGCAAATGAATAGTTCAGCCTATCCAAACATTTGTTTCGATGTTTTTTCTCCAGGATTGACCGCTGAAATGAACTAGAAAACTTGAAAACACACTCTTGATGAAGATTTAAAAGCTCCAGTTGTTGATGAGTCACCTCTGGGGTGATGGGGTACTGCGTCCAACCGTGGAAATTTGCATTAGATTCATTCCTACCTTTCTTGAGACCTATTGCCGCTGGAAGCTCAACATCATTATTCAACATCAGAATCTAAAGAAAAGATAGTATAATATGTACATATATATATATGTATATATAGATATTTATGTATATATATATATACATGTAATCTATATTATATATATCATGGCCCGGCCGAAAGCAGAACTTTTGGTGGGTGTTCCCCATCCAGCATCCAAAGGCCCACTTCCCTTAAACTCCACAGGCAACTAAACTTCCCCCCCTCACCTGTTTGCCATCAAAAAACATCAGGAAAAAAATCGGAAAATCTATGTCAACCTTCAAACTATCCCCCATTCTGATGGGGTGTTTCTCCGAGACGTTCATATCTGATTCCCCCACTTCTGGTGATGTCAACAGCCTTGCTGCTGCTTCTGGTGGACCAAGAACCAAGGTTCCGGGTGCTGAGAGTTGATAACACATGCCACCATTATATGAGGCAATCTCACCCACTGCCCAGATATGTTCATCCACCGTCTTCATTCGATGGTCCACCTGGACAATCTGCAACTCGGTCAAATCGAATTCCACCAGAATCACGGGGAAATCTCGGCATTTTACGAAGGGTACCGTCCATCAAAAGCCGATGCTGATAAGCTTTCAACCCCAGCAAAGCGGGCCATAAGACTGTTGAAAACATAAACCTTACCAGAAAAAAACTCGTTTTGAAAGATACCAGACCCTACTTGTCGCAACCCTATCACTCTACCCCACTTACCCACCCAATTGTTTCCGACAAAATTATATGGTGGCACCGTACCTTGATTCCACCTCGACCACCCAACTCTAAACCACATGCTTCTGCCAATTCTTGTCGTGGTCGTACACCAGCACCCACAATCAATAAGCCGCCAGGTACCACTTCCTAATCAGCCGGCGACAAATATGTTAGTGATGGTAATGTGTCGAACTCAATGAACTTCCAACTAGTTGTTCAAACCACCGGGATTCCATGGTCCACTCTTTTTGACAAATGCATCACCTGAATTACAGGATGATACACAGAATGATGATAAGAAGGCATGGTGCTAACAAGAGCTGGTGCTAGTAGCAAAAAAAGTGAGACTAAAAACAGCATGACATAACGATCGTCATCACAAAAACAAACATCATTCATTCATTCATTCATTCATTCATTCATTCATTCATTCATTCATTCATTCATTCATTCATTCATTCATTCATTCATTCATTCATTCATTCATTCATTCATTCATTCATTCATTCATTCATTCATTCATTCATTCATTCATTCATTCATTCATTCATTCATTCATTCATTCATTCATTCATTCATTCATTCATTCATTCATTCATTCATTCATTCATTCATTCATTCATTCATTCATTCATTCATTCATTCATTCATTCATTCATTCATTCATTCATTCATTCATTCATTCATTCATTCATTCATTCATTCATTCATCATTCATTCATCACCCAAGTTGTTGAAATCCCATCATCACCATCGGTCCTCTGCACCATCTTTTTCAATCTTCACACCCTGCATGCCATCATCTCCATGTTGGATCTCCAAAATCTTCACGCCGGTCTTAACTTTGAGTCCCAGCGCCTGGCCATACGGGGGAAACCACCACAATTATCAAGTGGAGAAACCACATGAATGTTAACTCTGTTGATAGGCAGAATGAAATCTTTCAAATCGAAAAATATGGTGCCTCAAGGAAGCAAATAGATTGATGATTGATATACATATATATATATAATTGATTGTTCATGTTCACTGACCCAGTTTGACAATATGATTGATGATTCGTGTTCTGACCTCATCCCCGCCCCCGCATGGACCTCAATTTTGCTTTGGAGAATCCTCAGATGCCCATTGGAAGCGTAACCATGGCCGGCCAGTGAATTGGTAACCCTCATGTCGAACGGATTTTGGTTCACCTGCCCCATCTGAAAATGTTTCGTTTCACTTGCATACAACACTTTTCCGGAATACTACCTCTCCCAAGCCGCCAAACAACACCACCCATAAAAACCACCTCTATAAAAATAAAAAAACAGTCAAAAAGCACCAACATTTTATCTTTCGAAAAAAACAAACAACCTCAAAATCATTGGCCCGGGCATCTTTCCGGCATCCAGATCCAATTGTACCGGCATCAAATGTGGCGCCAACTCCAAGATGGTGGTTTCCAAACCCAAGTCATAGGCTGCCTCAAGGAGGTCCCAACCGAATGAGTTGTTTGTGTTTTTTTCTTAGGGGATTCACATGGAGTTGTTGTTGTACACCCGAAAAAAGGCAGGTTAGAAGCCAAGCTAGAATTTTTTGGGAGGAAGAGAATCAGGTGACAAAAAATTGACTGTTCACATCTAAGACGGTCGAGGATGAATATGTTCGACATTTGTTTGAACCCCCCCACATTTGCCATATGCTTTTTTGAGGAGAAGCCAAAAAGAGCTTCCAACGGTCCAACATTTTTTGGTGGCAATGCTTTGGGCCATTGGAGGCTTCTAATTCGAACAGTCGCGCCTTGGCTGCTTCCAATCCCAATAGACCTCCACCAATCACCACCGCCTTCGTGGAGAACTTTGCACGCTCGGTGATCTGGGACGTTTTGAGGCCAAGGCCGGCAAGTTGGATGGGTGGAAAGCGGAAGCACAAAAAAATGCCGCGGTCAGTTACGACTTGCTTGTACCTTTCTGTACAGCAGGTACAGCAATTTCACCATTTCACCGATGCAGAGTACTTTTGAACGCATCTCCAAGGAAAATAAGAACTGATTACTGCATATTACATATATATATATATATATGCATAGATACATATCACTTTATATACCTCAAGGAATTCATTATATAAAGGAAAATTGTCCACTTCTGGGGAGGGATCCAAGTTCAGAATTTTTTGTTGATTTTAAGTGATCCCCTTTTCTGCCCGCTGCTGGTGGGGACGCAACCATCATCAACGGGGTGAACGTAGATGGCTTTTAAGTCCTTAAATGTCGATCGAGGGATCGAACCATTCCACGACCTCAAAAATCAAAAGTTGTTTTGAGGGCCCAATTCCTTCAATAGTCTAACATACTAAGTTGAGGAGAACAAAAGGCTGGCCAATTGAAAGTGGCATGGTTCTTGAAGTTTCAAGTCATAAACCGACGAATGACATGGAATGGCATGCCAAAAATCCTAAAAATGTCATGTTGGTAACACAAAGAGGCCCTGCGGATTGAAACTCAAAAAAATTACAGAAACAACATGGTTCACAAAAAATGCGGGTGCAAAAAAACTCCAAGAAAATTGTGTGAGTTTTGTTTTTGGTGGCTGTCACTTACCGATTCAAGTTGAAGATCCAAGTTGCAAGGCATTTTTGTAGCAAAACAAACCTACCTGGTAATATCTAACCTACCTATCGGAAACAGCCAAACTGATGAACCAACCAAAACCAAAAAACAGTTTGGCACCTGGAAGATATCTGCGATAGTTCGATACACAAAGACACCTTTGACCTGCAAAGGTTGTTTTTTTTCCAAAGCTTGAGTTGCACAAAAGTTCAAAGGATTGATTATATGTGTTTGGTCCAGGCCCCCAAATATATAGTATATATGTACATGTTGGGAATTGTAAATATTGAATTCCCAAAATATACATATGTAGATTATCAGATTATCTGTTGATTCCCAAAGTCTGTGTACATAATTACAGATATATTTGTTTGGAATCCGCGTTTTTTTTAAATGTTGCAGGGCCCCACTTTTTAGAGACAGAGACCCACAAATTTGAAAGGGGCAGCCTGATGGCAGAAGTCTTTTACATTGATTCTTTGCGCGTTTTTACTTGGATTTATGTATCTAGTTTTTCATATCTTCCATCAAAACTACCCACAAGGCATGGTCCAATGGTGATAGTGGTAACAGTAACAGGAACCATCAAATTTCAGTCACTTTACAATTTGCAAATAATTGATCGTAGCTTTTTCTCCAGGATTCATTGCATTGCCCACTAAAATAGTTGAAATCGACTGCTCTCGGGAACTCAAAAAAAGCTCTGTGAAATGAAAGTCGATTTGCCTAGGGACTGACTCCAATGGCCCGTTCTGGTGGGATCAGAATCAACACAATCACCGCTTGAAACTGCGCAGGCTAATCATGATGCCCCTTCTCTAATGGTCACCTGCAAAATGGGGCCCTTATTGCAAAGAATACTTCCCCGATCGTTGTCTGGGACCCGTTTTTCACTAAACCATGATTATTGCAGCAAGAGCAAGTGGGGACCAAAGAGACCCAATTTTGTGGCTGAAAAAAGGTATAGAAAGGAATCCATTATCATTATCCATATCAAAATCCTGTTACCCATCTTCAATTCGTTGCGTAAATACATGCACTCTTCCTCCAACCCAAAGCCGGTTAGTTACCCATGTTTCCGATTGATTTTGATGTTGATACCCTGCCTCGAGGCTTAAACCAGGCACTGGTGGAACAAAAGGTTTGCTGCCCGTGGCGATGACCAACTCATCATACTTGACACTTTTGGACTGGAGTGATGAAGGCGGGTGAGGCAAGCAGTGATGATGATGATGATGATGATGATGATGATGATGATGATGATGATGATGATGGCGGCAAATTTTGACAAAAAAAACGCCCCACAACGCGATGAGAAAATTTGTTGATTGTTGTTTACGGGCATTCTGGTATCGCATCATCCAAAGATTAGGTTTTTGTGTGGTGTGAAGACTGTTTCTATCCATCAAGAGCTGGTCACTGCCACTTTACATCCACCATCCAGGGGTGTGTCCTCCAAAAAACTCATAAAATTTCCCATCATAAGCTATATCACCATCATGAGAATTTAACAGCCACCCCACACCCCAAAAAAATAAGTCCTCAATACTAGAGGGGATTATTTAAATGGATTTTTTAAGGGAGGGATTAAGGTTGCCCTTTGAAAAATTCCCATATTCCTACAGGTCCAGATCCACTGCACTCCAACAGGTCCGTTGCCTCGCCACTGGACTCCACCTCAACACTTTTGCCGCTGCGATCAATCTTCGTGGCCTTGCCGAAGATCAGTTCCACGCCATTCTCGCGGCACCACTCAGGACCTGTTCGAAAAACTTCGAACCCCAAAATGAAAGGGGAAAAACTGGGCTTGGGCAAAAAGGTGGCTCCCCAAGAAAAGAAGTGATGCAAATCGGAAATGTGAGAGCTTGAGATATGATACGACACGGCATGATATGATATGATATGATATGATACGATATGATAAGATATGATTTGGTTAGATTTCATATCATGTCATATAACATAGTCTGATATTGTTAGATATGATTACATAGACATCATGAAATAACATCCATCAGCTTCAGACAACTTACAATATATATATATATATATATAAGCCGTAAATGGCCATGTCTTTCGTTCATCCCCTTTTTGTCATCCCCTTTTCGGCTGGACCCAAGGCACTGCTAAGTGCCAACTTGTTGGGATCTCGATGTTCAAAGAAGCTACTTAGCTTCACCCGGTTGTAGGCCGGATAACTTTCCTGCCCAGTCAAGGAGCAGTTGAAAGATCAGCCGTGGGTGGTTGCACCAGGGGAAACCAACAATCCCCTACCACCAAAAAAACAAAAAAACGGGATCAGTTTGGTCAGTTTCTGGAAGTCTGGTAAATCTGGAGGATTTCTTCGAATTTTTGGCTGTTTTTGGGGGGGGTATACCTTCTAGGTATCAAGATGACATCACATCTTTTGATTTTAGAACCTACCATTCACCTTCACTGGTGGAAGCATCATACAATAGATCTCAATAAGACCTCAATAGACCTCCCCTTTTTTGGTGACCCTCCTCAGACCCTCATGTTCATTTTGGAACCTTTTCAAGTTTCAACCATGCAGCCGTGGGCCAACCCCACACAGCCCAACCCCCAACAGCGAAGGGCCAGCCTCGCTGATGACCGTAATCTTTAAAGCTCCGCCACTTTTGGCCAACAATTTGGTCACAACCGCATGACCCACAGGGCCCCAACCCACCTCTTTTGATGGGAGGAGTTTTTCCGTGTAAAGGGCCGACTCAAGCACCCAACGAATGAAGGAACATGAAAAACACGCTCTGAAAAGATGGGGATACAGCTTCTCGGAGTTGTTCGTCTTAGAGGAATGAATTCATCGATGAAAAATACCAAAACCAAAGATGAGCTGCCTGGATTGCAACAAATCGTTAGATTTTGGGGCACTAGTTACTAGATATTCGAATTAGATGGGAGGGGTGAGTACCTTCAATCTTGAGAAACCACACATCAAGCGTCTGACAATCACTAAAATCAAACGATGAGTACCTTCTGGTTGGGAAAACACTTAAAGAGACAATAGAAATCAATAATAGTGAGAATAGTGTTGATAATCATAACATGCTGATGAGGAGGATCATACAGTAGAAATACAAATACACCACCAGCAACAACAACAACAACAACACTCAGTCCCCCAACTTTGTCCCTTTTCGTTCCTTCGTTCCAAGGCTCGACAACCACTTTGGTGCCCAAGGCGGATTTCAACTTCGCCAACTCCTCCGGTGACAACTTCTTCAGGGCATCGGTCAACTCTTCTTCCTCAGTGAAAATTAACGGCTGGAACCCCAAAAAATGGAGGTTTGGAAGATGATTTGTCCCTTTTCAATTGGATGATTCTTGGGTTCTCATGTTAATTTTCAGGGGTGTATGAGCTATTAGTTACAGGGAGTACCTACTTCAACATATACTGTGAAAGTGCAGATACAAAAAAGAACACTGCCACGTGGAGAAAAAAACGCACACACATAGAATGATCAAACTGAATACAGAAGAATGGTCATGGTTGAAGTCAGAACACAACGGAGAGACATCAAGAGATTGTGGTGCCGATTCTGGCATGTTCACATGTTTAAAAAGCTTACTGCGAATACATGTGAGAACGTACGACGAGAAGAAACAAAAAAGACATCAACGGACTGGTTTCTCAAGCATTTCCGGAAACGACCGAAGGAGGCAGCGGAATCAGTCCAAGGAAAACATCCCATGACTTCATACAGACTAAAAACATCAAAACTCTCATCAAAGGCTGAAGTTTCCGATGTTGACAGAAGTCTACTTTGGAAACACAAAAACAAAAACAAAAAAACTTCCAACTTCTCAAAATAAGCCCAAAGACTTTACTATGGCTACAGTAGCCATTGCTGCTGGGGAAAAAGACACCGTTTTTTTTTGGGGGGGGGGAGATCTTTACTTCAAAACCACCCAATGAAGCAACCCCCTCCAATCTCAGCGTCGGAAGCCGCTGCTGCGGCGGACTTCAGGCTTGCTGCCGAGCCCATGGCGAAGGGCCACGGTGGAGGGGGTTGAATCTTGAGCCCAAACGCTGACTGGGAAAAAGGTGGATGCGGAAAAATATTGAAGTATGTATATGTATTTATATACCAAGAATTCTGACATTATGATATTGATATAGGTATTTTTAGGTAGAGTTTTACTGCAATTTACGATGAATTCATGTCAATCAGGTTTTTTTGTGGGTAACCATATGAGTACCCAAAGGCTTTGATGGAATGGAGTTCTTTCTTCAAGTTCATGTCTTGGACCAAATGACCATCATTCTAGATCATGACGATGTCAAGTGAATGCGAAGCTATTTCCAAAAGATCAACCACAATCAGGCCCAAAATCGTTACCAGAGCTTTAAGAAAAAAAACATGCTTCTTCATCAAGCACATCTCAAAGTACAGTAACTATATAACTTGTTGTTCCTTTAAGGTCGTCTTCCAAAGGGGAAACCCATCCACCATCCGATCCTTCCAAACGGTAAAAAAAAAAACTCGAATGCCACACAGGGTTTCCCCAACTCAGGAGCTCCCGATAGACGCTATCCATGGGATGTTCCCAGGTACTTTGACTCGAAGACTGGCAAATTGATGATAAGGATAGGGGATGATTGGGATGATTGGTAAGGATGGGAAGGATTGGAAGGACTGGAAGGAAAAGAACCTTGTCATAATCACTTTCCAATGTTTTTTTCCTCCAAAGTTTTGAGTCCAAGATGTCTCATAAAAAACCACTTGAGTCAAAGTATTTTGACAAAATCGACTTTCCAATTTTCCAGGCCCTAAGATTTGGTTAAATGTTTCTGGGAAAAGTTTTGGACGCTGCTCCAAACACCTGGTTGAAGAAGTAGACCCTGCCCTCATCGTCAGTGTATTCGGTCCAACTTAAGGGCAAGGGTGCATTGAAGGCCTCATGTCATGTCACATGTCAAGTCTCCTAGGTGTTTGCGTTCTTTATTTCTAAAAAAACAACATAACTTTCACTGTTGGAATATATACGGTTGAACAAGTATCACCAAAAAAAACACACACACACAAAAAAAAAGAACACACAAATACCAATTTGTTCATCAAATTATGATGTAATTTGCCAAAATTTGTTTCACGCTTGGCATGGCGAAAATACACAAACCTGGCCTCCTGCACCACCCACAACAAATCTGCATGTTGTTGTAGATCAACTCCTTGGTAGTCAAAAGTCCTCTGAAAAAAAAAAAGCCTTACAAAACTGGTGTTTGTTGGCTTTACTACAGAGGTTCTGGCGTGTTTTTTTGTGCATTTTTCCTAGATTTTGAAAAAAAATTATGGAAAATCAAACTCAGAGCATGCAGGAGGTTGCTGATGTCCAGTCGCTGAAGAACTGAAGCTTGAGGACCCCCAGCCCAGGGTCTGGGAGTATTGCAGCAGGTCAGATTCCTGAAAATCACAAAAAACAGAAGTTTCCTAACCCTGAGTTGAATATACATAAATATGGGCCGAGGTCATGTGAGCTCAACTGGCTACTCCAATAATTCACCCATTGTGTACAATCATATATGTACATATTGAAGTATATCCATCTATAATCTGACAAACACAATATATCAAATCAAAATAGGAATCAAAAGATGATTTATGAAATTTGTGATTGAATCTATCTAAACGTATATGTATTTTTGACAAAAAATTACGTACCGTGTTTGTATGTATATGCATGAAGACATGAAGAGAAGGCTTCAGTAAGGTCTCATGGTTGTCACCCAGGGCGAGGTATGAACCTTACCAACCAACGTGATACACGTGGGTTGGAGACATGCCCGGATACACCCGAAAAAACTGTTAAATGAAGACTTTTCGGTGAAGCTTTTCAGTATCTGAAGAGTACATGATCCTACTAGTATATACTAACATCTTGCGTGTATCTAACTTGTATTGTGTGAGTATACAACCCAGATATCGAAGTTTTGCATGAGTATAATACATCCCAGGATAAACTACAGTACGTTGAGTGCAAGATTTCAGTTTCTGAAGAAAGAACATGCCTTTGACATGGAAAGTATTTCCCCTGATACGCAGTGATAAAGCATGGTTAAGAGCTGATCCCGATCTCCGAATGCCAAAATACCAAACTTTCATGAATGTCAAAATTGATGATTCATTAGAGATCTGAGGACAAGAAAAAACTCCTGTTGAAACATCTTACTTTACAAACTATACACCAATGTTTCAAGATGTGTCCAAAATCCATTATATTCCCAAAAATATATATCTCAACATGACACCCCTCCCAAAGTTTCACCAAGAAAAAACCATCCACATCTTTTCCCTTATCAATTACTTACCCACCGTCCTCTCGACGGCCATCTCCAGCTTCAGCCTCCTCTGGCAAGACAGGTAGAGACCTCATCCAAGTCCCAACGGATGTTTCGGCCCATCATACGGTGAAGAAATCTGGAAAAACCAGTTGATATGATATGAAGAATGTGGGCGATTTATTATAGATTTTTTAAATCCTTAACCTGCTTTAAGGCCATTTTGGGGGGGATTCCCTTACTAAACCAAATAAATTGCCCAGAAGAATCTACCAAATCTACCATTATTTACCAGCTTTTATAGATCTCACGGTGGTGGTTAGCCAGCCGGATTTCTGGAAGCATCAACCAGTATCACCTCTTCCCTCCGAGGTCCCGAACTGTGGAGCCGCGGCGGTGGCTGCACCAGTCTGTTGCCAACCCCGAGATGGCCATGGCCATTGGTTGGGTGATCTAGATAAGAAGATGCACAAAGATGAAATGATGACCTTCCCCCATTTTTTGGGAGGAAAGGGGCACCACAAAAAGAAACTGAAAAGAAAAAAAGGACCAAGGATGTTTTATTTGAAATTTTAAAAAATCTGTTCAGTTAATTCTTCAGATTCGATGATAGTGGATTGCCCCAGCCATCTTGGCTTCAGATTCTGGGTCAGCTTTCCACAAGCGCAGATCCCTCAAAGATTTTGTGAGGGCACAGATTGATAGAGTATGAATTGCCAACTAAATGACTTATCGCTTATCCAGAAGTGTTTGACTTGAAGGAACATGAGGTCAGTGCATAAAGGTTGAAAATGACTGAAATTTATATGGACACCTCTCTGACCGTGGCATTCTAAGTTTGTTGCAACGATATCCCATATTAATGTTTTCTCCTGGCAAATTACTCATCACGCTGCCACCCCTTAGATACCACCTAGGCTCGCATTTTGCTGTTGACATCTTCTAACGCAGTCACAAAACTCCACTTCATAATAGTCAGGAGACATGCAAAGTATCTGTTTCAAAACATGCAGGTCCTAAAAAATCCTCCATCATGTCTTATTCAAACACAAAAAATTCAAGTACAGTAAGTGTTCAAGAGTTTTTGTTGGGGGGGGGTATGTCTTTCTTTTTTTTGATATATCCACCAATCCAATTTTGGGCCGCCTCATAGGGCGCCGGCGGCCCCGTCGGCGCGCCGCCGGCGGCATCCGCGCCGGCGTCGGTCATGGGAACCTGGGAATGGTGGCTGAAATTTGAGAGAAATTTCTGAAAATGCACCACTTAACCAAAGATTCTACCACAGAAAAAAGAAAAACATGCAAAAAAAAACAAACCAGAGAGTCACTCATGAGTCACTCAAATGACAAAACGAAACATTTAAGTTTGCCTCTGAGACTTCTTTGCCACGTATGTGGCAATTTTTCAGCTGGAACCTTTATACGATGACATAAAGATGAGCCCACCTGAAAAGCCTTTGCAACATCATCATGGCGTTTATCACCCGTTTTTTCGGTCTCTGGGTCGAGATAAGGTTGAGTCTGAATTGGGGGCTGGATGTAAGGGTGAGGCAAAGGTTGATGTTTTTGGGCACACTGTTGTATATAAAAAAAAGTCTTGGGGGACCACAATGTTTTGCTGTCATTTGTGTTGCTTTCAGGTCATTTGTAAAGTTTGGAGGAGTTTCCTTGTCGAAAAATCTCACGGTTCAATCCTGTGATGAATTCATCTTCGGATCGGTTTTGTTTTAGCTGTTTGCAATGGGTTCAAGGAATCTATAATAAATCTAAAAATTATGGAAGGGTCAACCCAAAAAAGAACACACACCATATGACAGAGCTTTGATCATGATTAGAGTTCAACATGACGCAGGATTTCGGGCCTCACCGCGGATCAAATTCACATGTTTTGTTCACCACGGACTCAACGGCAAGTCACCATCTTTTGCAGCTGAACAAACGTCGTCAAAAATGATTCGTTGCAGATATGAGCATCACAAAAAGTTCCGATCATATGTGATCATAGTGAAAATATGATGATGATGATGATGATGATGATGATGATGATGATGATGATGATGATGATGATGATGATGATGATGATGATGATGATGATGATGATGATGATGATGATGATGATGATGATGATGATGATGATGATGATGATGATGATGATGATGATGATGATGATGATGATGATGATGATGATGATGATGATG
>DF240449.1:0-50129 GCA_000507305.1 Breviolum minutum Mf 1.05b.01 | reverse complement strand
ATGATGATGATGATGATGATGATGATGATGATGATGATGATGATGATGATGATGATGATGATGATGATGATGATGATGATGATGATGATGATGATGATGATGATGATGATGATGATGATGATGATGATGATGATGATGATGATGATGATGATGATGATGATGATGATGATGATGATGATGATGCGATAAATTCAATGAATCATGCTCCTACCATATTGGTAGTAACATGATTGAAAAACGGCATGGTTTGAATGATACCCAGAGAAATGCGTCTGCTGCACAGCTTCTGGCTTACCTATAAATACACTGCACCTTGCATGGCAAAAGCAGCGCCTTTTTCGCCCGGAACTGCATCTGCGTTCTTCGCAGAGGATGGCTGCCATTGTCTCTCGTGAATCCCCGACCCATCTCCTATACTGGATGTATTGAAGAACCCTATGGGCTTTTGGTGTTATCACCTCTACTTTTTGATCACCCCCAAACATATGGCAAACACACAGCATTTTTTTTTGGATCGTTTTTTGCTGTGCCTACCTTGGGAAGTTCAGTGTCCACGGTGTTCAATGCCAAGGGCTATACCTGGCAAATTTCAGATTCCACAGGTCATCACCACAGGGCATCTTGTTAGAACAGTGTTGGAGCTAAAAAACCGGGCCGCACCCAAGAAGCCAGCCGCAAAGTGTTGAGCTCAAAAAAGTCAAGGCTGACTAGAAAATCCCTTTCACAAGTCTGAATGAATCTCAGTTTTGGAACCCATCGGAGAGCCTAAATACGCGCGCACCGTCAAATCTTCTGTGGAACGGTGAAGGCCTCCCACGTTGAGTTTGGAAAAAAAATACGCAGAAAAAAAACACCAAAAAACCATACATAAAAGTTGACAGTTGTTTATTTTGCCGTGATGGAGCAACAAGAAAAACCAACTCTGTGCGTTATCCAACAGAGTTGCGTCAAGTCTCCAAAATGGAATGTTGAAAAGGTGGGGCGATGCATTCCATCCATGCATCTTTCTTCATCTTTCTGGTCCAAGCAAAAAATGTGTGAGGTATCGTTTTTCTCATGTTTTTTTTCGAGGAAGTTCTTCTGAAATCCCACCCCTTTTTCGGAAAAAAAACGTGTTTGAACCCCGTGAGATGGCATACTTCAATTGAAACCTATCTCTTAGTGTCAATGCTTCCCTGATCCTACTGTTGGCTGCAACCATGCACCAGTTATAATCTATGAAATCTTACAAAGACTTAAGATAAACATGCCCCAAACTACTAACCTATCATTTCTAAGCCGTAACTCGTAAACAACCCATCAACGAAAAAGCGCCTTTCAAGGATATGACCGACGTCGAGTGGGTCATGTTCACAGCTCCCAGATTTGCTAAGCACCTTTGAAAAGGTTGGAAAGATCCGTTGGCTTGTAACACAACGGAGAGTCGTTGGGTTTTGGAGAAGTGAATCAATGCAACATTGGAAAAAGTTGTGGTGGTTGTTGCCGTTGTTGATGATGCTGATTCACCGGTTCATGTCAAATTTTGATGTCATTCAAGGAAAAGGATTTCACATCTCATCACCAATAAAACACCTATGGATTTCCAGGTGTTCCTCCAAAAATGGCGTGGGGTGTTTTTCAGAGATAGCCATGACCTTGGTGTCCCAGCAACATCCACCACCCCTCCCAGTTATCCAAAACTCCGCCTGCTAGCTGCTCTTTGGACTGCCAGTGGATCCGAACCTCCCAAAAGTAGGTATTTCCTCATCTTCAACTTCTTCCTCTCTCTCAAAAAACACCAAAACAACAACAGACCCGAGAAGTTTTGTCTGCCACGGATCTTTCTTCATTCAATTCAATTGTAATTCAGGCAGTAGTACTTGTACAGTGTGCAAGTATCTGTGCAAATCTTCACATCATAATTTCACCCACCCACCACTGAAACATCTCCAAAATCATTGAGACAAATGGGAAGATTAGCATGATTAGCCACCCATCCTCAACCACCAACTCAAAAAAAAAATGGGTGGAAAAAGTGTCAAACAAAAATCCTCATCACCAATTTGTGCAACAAAAATCACCAAAAATCCTCATCACCACCCCCAACCTCGACAGCTGTCAGGCCTCGGGGTGGGCCGGTGATCGAAACCCTCCCTGGAAACTAACCCAGAGATCCCCCCCTTTTTGTTATTTCGGCAGTTTGGAAGATGATGATTTCTATGATTTTCTTCCCGCTTGGTGGGATGACTTCCTTTTTTGGGAGGGTATGCGTAGTTTATGATATCACCGATATAAATCACAGAGTTTCGAGCATTTGAAGTGGCAATCATTGTGTCCATTGCCACGTATTTTTGGTGGTGAAACATGATCGAGTACTTCTTGGCTCTTGGTAGCCAGTTCACACACTGCTTGAAAGTTGGGCTCCAGTGTGAAAAAGTAATTCAAAAATCATAGCAATCGCAATCTTCCATAGCATGAAGCACCAAGTCCGTCTGCTTCAAAACCCATTGGGGACTCACAAATATTGAAGTCATTTCCACCTGCTCCACTTGCTTTCAAGCTACTGTAGGCAGCAATGCGTCAAGAACTTGGTCAAAGACTGTTGAGTCGCCAAATAGCTACGAAAGTCCTGGACCGACAGTGCTATGACGTGATCCCAGGTACCCACGCATTGCGATGTAGCATCTTTGGGGAAATGCCCACCCAACAAACTGTCGAACAGATTAAAAAGAACTCACCCAAGGCCATGATCACCAAATGCATCTGTCACCAGGTTCTTGCTGACCCTTCACTTTCTACGGTCGCTGGGAGAAATCCCAAGTTATTGCTTGCTAACAACTCGTGACTGTCCTCCTTCAGCGCAGAAGTGCCCAGAACTTCAAGACCTCACTTGTACATAAAGATGGCAATAGGTCAGACTGCTCCAACGACAACAACAACAACAACAACAACAACAACAACAACAACAACAACAACAACAACAACAACAACAACAACAACCACAACCACAACAACAACAACACAACGACGACAACGACGACAACGAGAACGACAACGACAACGACAACGACAACGACAACCACAACCACAACCACAACAACAACAACAACAACAACAACAACAACAACAACAACAACAACAACAACAACAACAACAACAACAACTACAACGAACAACGAACAACNGACAACGAACAACGACAACGAACGACAACAACAACAACAACAACAACAACAACAACAACAACAACAACAACAACAACAACAACAACAACAACAACAACAACAACAACAACAACAACAACAACAACAACAACAACAACAACAACAACAACAACAACAACCACAACCACAACGACAACAACAACAACAACAGCATTCTCACATATTCATGGGATTGTCAATTTTTGACGCCATGGATAGAGTGCTTTGGACTGCGTGGCTCTTCACTCTTCATGTTGAAACGGTGCTACTCTCAGCATTCGCATGGATGAATTGGGCAAAGTCCGCCCCCCATGAGGTTTCACTATCTTTATAAGCACAAAGGCAAGGTGTAGCAACCCGAATTTCATATTGCAAGAAGTAAAAATCCCAATCCAAACTATGACAAAGTAGAAGCACCATCCACCATTTTCCACCATTTTTGCCACCATTTTGTACCACCTCCCAACCGGCTTCCCCCAACACAACAAGGGATGACGTGGCATGGCGGCCATTAGCGCAGCATTCACCGCTTTGGGCGAAAGTTCAGACTCAGGCCTCGCCTTTCAGGGGAAAACTGACGAGTCCAACACCACCAAATCCAATTACCATCTGCTAAACTAACAAATCGCTGGCTGGAATATCCCCCATCTTTAATAGGAAATTCATCTTCAAACAATCCGGGTCCATGGGACCCATTGCCATGTTAGTTTACCAGAGTGTTTATATCAATCTTTTTGTTGCATTTTTGCAAATGCTGCAAAGCAAGAAACATGTATACATATGATATGTATACATATACATATGGATCCTACAGATAGTTGGGAGTAGTTTCTGTTTTTCTTCTGGAATGTCAACTTGTTAACTCTCCGGAAGCAATCCCTCGGTATGTGCCTTGCATCCCGATGCATTTGGATCCAAAAGTTTCCGCAGCAATTGCAAGACAAAGGCCTCGAAATGGCAAAAAAAATACCACAAGAAAGCAACGAGTTCTTCATATGAAGTGTCAGGAGTCATTTCATGGAAAAGTGTGACTTTTTTGTTCAAAGCTGTAGACTGGCTGGAGTCTTCCCACGAATCGAGACAAGGATACAACACTTGCTTGGAACTTCGTGAAGCAGGGCTACGTCAATGTAACATGGACTCATGGATGTCTGCTCCGTGTTTCTCCAAATTCCCCAAATAGAAACCCTCAAAAAAATCAGACAGATCTTGCTACAAAATCTGACCTTCAAATCTCAAATGTCCGTAAATTTCCAACATTCATGGGTTTAGTTAGTTTCAATTTGAATGTATATAATGGACATAAACATCATCTTCTCCAACGACTCCCATCCAAAAAACACCTGCAACTCCATCGGAATCGATGAATCCTGCAACACGACCTCAAGACAAAAAACCACGTGCTGCTGGACTGCAAGCCAACAAAAGATTACACCCCCCCGAAAAAATTGAACGAGAAACACCAAAACTGGTGGTTACGGTTTGTAGGTGTTTTTTTCCTTTTTCGAGGAGAATTTTTTTGTTGGATTCCATGTTAGTTTTCGGGTATCGAAAAATGGGTGTGAATTTGTTAAGAAAGATCTCTCAACAAGTATCACAGTGCAGAAGAATCTCAACAACTAACAAGCATCCTGATCACATAGGGACATCATGCCATAGCACCAATAATGCGAATCCCACATAAAACCCTATGTTTCTAAGGAACAAGAAGGGCTCGAGCATCTTCTCGAGCCTGCCGAGGTTTTGTCTGGGTTTGGTACCCAAATCTGCTAGGGAACAATTGAAGCAACCCTTGGTCCACCACAAAGGAAGAAATGAGAAGAATCTTGAAGGAAACTTCCAAAGAAGCCTTCCAGACTTCAAAATATATCATGTTTGATGGATGAACGAAACCAAATTGTGCATGAATCTTGGCTAATCGGCTAATGCTGGTTTTTCGACCTGTGATAGAGATTTTTTGAATCACATCATCAAATCCTTGGCATGTAGCATCAAATTGTCCAAATGAAAACAACTGGTTTTTGTTGACCTGTTCTCCGCAAACCTAGCAGAAATGATCGGAGCCTATCGCATCTAAAAATGGGAGACAAGTGACAAGTGAGATATCCAAAGGAGATTGCAGCTGCAAAAAATGATCTCGCCAAGGGTGTCTACACACAATATCTACCAAAACAACATGCAACCAAACTCCAAACCCCATGGCATGACATGGAGAGGGCGTCCATCCCCATTGTGGGGAAAACCTCCCACCTGCGATGAGGATTTGAACCCTTCATCCAACATCTCCAAAAGCGCCGACCTAAAAACTGTCAGGGGTGATTCAGGTGTAGGGATTCCCAACACGAAAGGCGTCAAAGGGGAGAACAATCTTGAATCAGAAAATGGTATCTCATTTCAAATGACTAGGGAAAAATAAAACACCACCCTCCGCCTCCCCCAAAATAAGTTGTTGATGCTAGTTTTTTGACATTCCCCCCCAAAAAAATATAAAGCCTTCAGTGGCAAAAAACTCCTATCAAAGGTGAAAGTTCCTTGGCTTTAAAAAAAAACATATGGTGAAAAATGGATCCGCATCAGTCATACTGCAACTTTGTTGGAGTGGTACCCTTGGCGGCCAAATAAAACCGACTCACCTCCTCGAGTTTTGGCCTTATCTTTAGTGAGATCGGTTGTACCGTTGTACCCCACAGTCAAGGGGGGAGGTTGTATTTTTCCTACACAAGTGACACCCCCCCTGAGATTTTCCAACCTCATCTGTGTGGGTAGCTGTTGCCAAGATGATGGTAGAACCTCTTGAATCGCCTCTGAGAATCGCAAGTATTTGCTGCCTCAGTTTTGGGTGTTTCACACCGCAGGCCATCAAGGCAACCGCCCACCAAAGCCAGTGCGGCCACGGGGCACACGGGGCATGCCTTTCTGATCTTGAAGTCGTTGTATTTCTTGTTTACTTCTAACACCTATAGGAAACTGTAGTAAGCTCTTATATTAGTTTCACCCAGCCAGCAACACATGTCAATAGACTACTGTTTCAGGTACGAGATTCAGCATATTGGAAGGGTGGTAAGCCTGAAACGAAAATGAATTCAAAGAAACGCCCTGGATGATGTTTGAGCCCTTAAAGCCTTCCAAGAATACCTTTCTAGATTCACACATCAGTCCTTTGACACCACACTTTAAAATTAAAAAAAACAGTGACATATCTCCAAACACCAAAAAAAAGGCCCAAGTAGCCACCAAGATACAAAGGATATGTGCAAAGATTGCTTTGGCCTTGGGATGACCTCCACTTTTCCAGTGTGAAGCTTGCCGGATAGGAAACATCAACTAACCGAGGTTTCCTTTGTAGATTTTTAAGTCATCCAGCCGCTGAAAAAATGGATGAAATAAATAGGAAGTCTGGAGTTGACTTACAAATGACTTTCGAAAAGTGCCGACTTTTTGGCGCTACTGTGGGGCAGCATTGACCCTGAGCCGTTTAGAGCGGCACTTGCCATGTTGTTCTTGGATGTGTTAGAGCTGTTTCGGTTCTTTTTTGGAAAGGGTAAATGTCAGCGAACACAAAAAATCATGGAAAAGAAGAAACCACCAAAGAACCGGATGGTTGTTTGATTTAGGTCACTTTCATTTCTGGTCCAGCTATGTCTATCTAAGAGTCCTCAGTCTCGCAAGAAACTTAAGGGCACCGAGCTATTTAACACACCGAGCTGAGTATCTCAGGCACCTGCAAAGCGTGCCAAGATGACGCTGAGATGTGGCAGAAATGACCTGACCGGACTGGTTGACTGGTTTTTTGTGCGGGTTTTCTTGCAGCAAAGATTTCCCCAAAAGGAATGATGTGACCGGACTTTTCACAGCATGAGAAAAAGCAACCTAAAAACCCCAGGGATTTCTAAAGTCAGTAACCAAGGCTACCTGCCAACCGATCACTCTAACTCCCCGACCTAGCACCTGGTAAAAACTCATCCTTGGCTACATTACCATCATCCATGTTGGGGATCAATCATTTTGAGTCACAGCCTCTTGCAAAAACCTCATGTGTCCCCAACAAAAAGCATTCTAAGATCCAGCCAAAAAAGAAGAACTAAAATCCATCAGCAAACTGGAAGCTTTAAATCCATAATTTCAAGTTCACCTTTGTGTACTTCACTTGTTTCAACCCCTTTTCAACTGGATGGATATGATGTACCCTCCTGGGAACACATGGAAAAGGAAAATCATCTTCCCAGCTACCTTTAAAGGAATATATTTTAGTTTTCTGGAGAGTAAGCCCCTGTAACAGTGGATCATGAAAATCCAAAACCATTTCCATTGAAGAAAATGTGAATAGGTAATATAGCTAGGTTTATTTACCCACAGTGAAGCAGGTTAAACAGGCAGACCCCAAGTTCTGATGTATGGTCAAAGCCAACCCTCGAGGGAACGAGTCCACATCCCACCAAACGGGAAGTTCGGAAAATCATCGACTCAAAGTTGCAGGCTTGGGAAGTGGGATATGTGATCGTGCCCAGGAGGGTAACCATTATACACATCCCCAAAGTTTAACATGGACTAAAGAAAAAGAGGGACTTTTAATTTCAATCACCATATGCTGGATCATTCAATAATTCAATCCAAATCTTCAAATGATTCCAGGACGGGATGTTTGAAAATATGATGGGTTATCCCATTGTGATCAAATCTAGTTGGTGGTTTCAACCCCTTTGAAAAATATCAGTCAAAATGGGAATCTCCCCCAAGTAGGGGTGAAAATAAAAAATATTTGAAACCACCAGCCAGAAATGATCCCACTTCAAACCCTTCAAAAATCATCCCAACCTCGCCCTGTGGTTCATGGACCAGGCCAACAGCTCGGCAGCACCCGAGTCACCAGCCAACTCGCATAAGGACACCTAGTTTACCCAACAGGGGAGAGGAAATGGGGTTTTGTAAGACATGTTTTATGATGACAAATTCGATCATCTTCATGAAATTCTTAAGAGTTTAGTATTTTTTGGTGGGATGTTTTTTCTAATAAATTGTTTTCATGATTAGTTTTTTGGCAAGTTTATCCCATGCTCAACGGCTATGTAAAACACAAATCGAGAGTTGGAAGTTGCCAACTGGTCACCTTGGGCATTTCATCCGGGCGCGGGGGGCGGTGATCGCATTTCCTAGGATTTCCAAAAGGTTTCACTCTTCCACCGCTACGATTAAAGATTAGATGATCAAGGGTCAAAAATGCAACGTGAAACCAAAAAAAATGCATGTCAGCAATGATTCTTTTTGGTTTGATGTACCTGGGCTACGAAATGCTTGATGTGTTGTTTACTTTTAAATTAGATTAATGCCCCGAGAAATGAACTAGGATGTTTAAGGTTGCTTTCTATTTACGGAGAGCACGTGTTCTCTATCTCCTAGTGAAAATTCATTTCGGGGGATTCAAAATTGGCTTGCAAAGAAGGAGCTGCAACCATTTGTGCATCCATTTGTAACGCACCCCCTACGGTGAGCTTCCCATGAAAACGGATTTGAAAGAACCAGGCCACTGCAGTTGCCCAGCTTCATCTCAAACAAACGAGTCTCTCAAATCGTGTTTGCAAAACCCTTCCAACGCCCTCCCTGCAAAAACAACCACCACCCCTTTTTCGTTTTTATCATGGCCTCTGTAGCATTGTTCACCTTGACTTCAAACTCCGCCAAAGCAGCAGCAAAAATCTCGGAAGATTCCGGATTACCATATTGGTCGAGCCTTAGCAACAAAGGCCATCACCGAGCTTCCCTTGATGCTGGTGAATTCCCAAAATGTGTCATCCAGAGTTTGGAATTGTTTGAGGAATGTCCTCTTGGGCGATCAGTTTTGGGAAGGAGGATTCCACTGAAAATATATAAGTCGCTGCTCTGCTTGACTTCCCGGGTTCCCCCGCAACAGGCGCAGGGTCATCCCACCAGGTAGCACACGGCCAGGGGAGGAAGTACGACTATTGCGACCTCTCAAACTTCCGCCAAATCTCGTAGCCAGGTGAGATAGAGATGGTGTGACTGAGATACTGTTGGTGATTCAGAAATCCGGCTAAGCAATTGAGGTTGGTACAGTAGATTATCCCACTATTTACATGGTTTTTCACATCCCAGGTGCAGGACTTCTTCCATCAACAGTAGTATGACCGTGACCAGGTCGGGGGCTGTGATGCTGAAATTGCAAAGTTGAGGCACAGTTTCTGAGAACACACATTTCTGATTCACTATGTACTTGTTAGGCACTCAAGTTATATCAAGAAGTATTCAAATTTATATGAAGTTGAAATTGAAATTATTCATGAACTCACTTCGTAGAAACCTGATTTGCAAGGGTTTGAACATGGACATACATCACATCCAAGTAGTATCTCCCGCACTCTGACAGAAACCACCCTCAAGAAAAAAGTCACAGGAATTTCTTCCGACTTGACTGAAACTGGCAAGTCGCCAACTTTTTTGCCATCTCGAGGTGTGTCATCGATATTCAGCCCCACCTGAGGGTGGTGAGTAGCCTGATGCAATGGCTTGTGCACCTGCTGATTGGAGCCTCTCAGTGGTCCCAAACATCAGACTGGGAAATTCTCACATTTGACATATATCAAACGTCAAAAACCTTGCTACCTTGCTTGGGAAAGACAGAAAACCTTTTTCCTGTGACCCCCTTCCATCTTGATGTTCCCAGTTCCCATGTCAGCTGTTTTTTGTTGATGTTGTTTGGAAAGTTCAACATTGGAACACTAGACTTGTCGAAAATACCAAGCTGCTATGACTCATAGGGCCTGAAGATGTCCATGTATTCCGGATCTTTACCAAGAGGAAACGTATCATCTATTATCTAGTATACATTCAATGGATCTTACAAACCTACAACATGTTGAAGGACATCTTGCTGTTCATCAGGTAGCTACAAACTTGACACCGGTCACCTGCGTGTTTCCATTCGACCAAAGGCATCGGGAGCTTTTGGAGGCTTTGCGAAAGGCTCAAGGCGTTGCCTCAAGGTTGATGCACCCAAGGCCATGAAGCAGTGGGTAGAAGCTTAAAACAGTTTGTAGATTGGATATAGCCCCTGGATGTTCATTACATCAATGGTGCAGGATTTTGACCATCAATCAATCGTAATAATATATGTAAAACTCCAGCGGAGAGATGTTGGAAAACAACTAGACTTTGGGATTTTTGTTGGCCTAAAAATGTGATCAGCGGAAAAAAAAAAGTCACTGTTACGGGGCAACATCAACATGCAATCATTGATTCACTGATAGTCTTCTGTATACCTCTCAAGTCATTGGTTGAGGTACCTCTCAAGTCATTGGTTGAGGTACCTCTCAAGTCATTGGTATGTAGAAATATGTCAAAATTACCTATTCTCAGGATGAATCATGTTACTTCATATCCAAACGTTGCGTTATCTGACATCCAAACTGTGCCACCCAAACTCCAAAGCCTTTCGACCGGCCAAAGCCTGCAACGCAAGGGGATGAAGCAAGATGGTGAATTTGGAAAACTTTCAGGTTGGTGGCTTTATTAAATGTCAGGGTCCATTTTTTTGGAAAGTTGGCCCCAATAAAAATCATCTTTTTGGAAACTTGGAGAATGTCTAGGTCTGACGGCCATCTTTTGACCGGGTGGTTTGGGACAGAATCTCAAAAAGCCTTAGTTGGCGAAAGGCCATTTTGTTTAAGAGGAATAAAGTAATCCAAAATTTCACCAAGGAAAAACTCTGGAAATCTGTTGGGGTTTAAACCTACATACCTACATATTTGATTCAAAACTTTGGAAAAATTCCATTTCATCTCATGTCCATTGTGATTTCACCCTCCCAGAACAACGTTTTCGTTGGGTTTTCCCACGTGTTGCTTCGTCTTGGTCGAAGACCGAGAGTCACGCCTTGTTGGTGTTCGTGCCACAAGGAGATGGGAAACAATCAACCCCAGAGTTCACACCCCAAGGTGAAACAACCAACCACAGGCAGGACATGTTCTGTTCCAAAATTTCCTCAGGAACCCTACGCGAGCTTCTGCAACAAGGTGGAAGGATGACACTCCTGGTGCCACGTGTCGGACATGGTTGCTGTACGTCAAGACTGCGAAATCCCTTCAGATAGGTGCCTCCAGTAAAGGTGCCAAAACAGGACCTTGGACAGGAGCATTGTTGTTCGGCTCCACAAGAAAAAGACGGCTCAACTGTGACTTGACTTGGTTCTCATGTTGAAGTGTATCTCGGATGATCTAATTTTTAGACAGTTCCAAAATGATGTTGAATGAAATTTGTTTACGGATCTTGGCAGAGAGTCATTTCGCAAGTTGAACAAAATATCCAATCTTCTCACTGCCAAAGGGTTGGGGACCTTCCAAATGAACCACATGTCTTCTCAAAGGTGTTGATTTTATGCTGCCCTGCAAATCAACGACCTTTACAAATATGGGAAGATGCCCGTTTCGGGCAACCACCATGACTTTCGTTGAGGCACCACACTTGCGTGACTTTCAGTTCATCATCCCGGTGGGTGGGATCAGTACATCGGCATTATTTTGGGGATGCACCGAACACAAAAATCTAGAGGGTCCAATACATACAGTAAACGAGCTAGGATGCTCCCCATCCTAGTAACAGTATGCAACAGTCACCACCAAAATGATAACATTCTTAGGCTCCGGAACTTGTTTTTAACCTTCATTTGCCACTGTTGCTGGGTAGGGGAGTAGATCCAACATATGATCTTTTATGATAAAACAAAAAAAAACATCAATCAATTCCATCCCAAGTTTCCAAGCTTCCCTCCATTCCTCCTTTTGTTTCCTCCCAAGCTTCAATATTCTTCTCAATTTACTCCCAACCTTCCAAACATCATCGCTGGGGGCATCAAACCATGCTGCACCAGCAACTGTTCAAAGAGTTCAGCAGCACCTTCCACCTGCCATGCCACCAACGACGGGAAAATACCAAGGTCACACCACCACCCGCATGGCACCATTACGGAAAACATTTTAACGGAAATCATGGGTCAGGTCATCCCCCAACAAAATGGCCATACCAAGTGACAGTACCAAGCTTAATACTGTTGAGACTCAAAGAAAAAAAAACACTTTTTATCCAGAAGCTCCCTGGTGAAGTCTCACACCCAACTTTTCCCAACCCAACAAAAAAACACAACAAAACTGCCCTAAGAACTCTGACAATCATCAAAAAAAAACTTCCAAACCTCCATACTTTTTTGGGGGTGTCAGCTTTTGAACACAGCCCTTCCGAAGCAACCCGGAGACCTCGACCTCGGATCCTTGCTTCGTTGAAGGGGACAGGATGCTCAGCAGCACAAAGAGCCCTCCAGTCGCTAGAAAGGCACTCAAAGATCCAGCCGTTGGTAAACTAGACCTTAGCGTTAGCAAAGTCATAAAGCTTGGCAAAATAAATGGATGATGTTGATACTGAATTGTTTCATTGGCAGTTTTTGGGTGCCAGGTGTGGTGGCAGTGAAGGCAGTTGCTCTTCATGTGTCATGTCTGTTGGTTTTTGTTGGTCTTGTATTTGCTTTCTCTTCTTACTAGCAAATAGTATTCTTGATATTACAGTACTACTATCATGGCTATTGTGACAATTATCATCACCGTCGTTGTATTCCCATCATTATATTCCTTACTTTGTCTTCCTCGTTGTCCCTTTTTTGTTCATATTGAGTGTCTTGTCGATTTCCTTTGCTCATATGATTAAGTTATACATCATTGTTTGCGTGAATATTACCGCTATCATTCTTGCACATCGATGTGGTCTCATTTATCACAGTAGAGTTCATATTGAGTACTGTATTCAGAATTCATCAGTATATTTCATCCTTACTAGCATTGCATTCTCAGAGTGCTTTTCACCGTGGTCATCGTCGTCCCATCGTTGAGACATCCCACTGCAACGCATCGAGAGCAGCCTTTCGAACCTCCAGCAAAACCCGGAGCTTTCCGCTATGGGGACAATTTTGAGGAAACATCTGCCATGTGAAAGGGGATGAAGACAGGTTCATAATTTCAATGAAAAACAATGGATGCTTTACCAAACGATGGTGGCCACTTTGAACTCACTTTTCTGAATGGGGAAGACGTTCTTTGGAATAACCATGCCATGAACCTTCCCCAAAATCTCTATACAAATTCTGTTGCCAAAACTGCCCCGTGTTCAGTGTTTGCTTTCCACATTCAAAAAACTGTTGCCTGCGTTCAAACTCTTCACCAAACCACATGTTTCATTCCACCCGCTATAGGCCTGCAACAACTTGGGCCCTCGAAGCATCAACATGGCCTCAACATGACGGGCTCACAGAAATACAAAAACCCACCTGAACTGTTGGGGTCGATCTCGATTTCTTTATCCTTTTGTCATCTTTCATCTTTTCAGCAAAATGCCCAAGCACCGATTCCCATACTACTTGGGTTGATATCTCACTTGATCACAGGTGATTCCCCTCGAACTTGAATCAGCTTGGCCCAGGGTTCGGGTGAAAGTGGGGGCCAAGCTGAAAGCGAAAATCTGGATGATGTTGACGAGTGTCAATTCACCAAACCAAATTCTTGTTAAGGCTTTGAGGAATTTCCTGTCCCTTGCAATTTTGCAGGATTCCAGTTACCATTACACCCAAAAAAAAGACACAAACTATCCGACCCACAAACATCTTAGGTAATACAATGCATTAATATGATATAGATATATCATATCATATGATCATATATTTATATCAATTGTATATTCGGATAGTTGCCACACGCATGGAAACACTTGCGCCAACCTTGCGCGAACCTTGCGCCTAGCTTGTGTTTTGCGTGATTTCCTTGCGTGACGCTAGATCATGAAATTGAAAAATCAATAAAAATCATAGCAAATGTATCACAACTGCCCAAGATAAAAAAAATTTGAATACCAGACTTTTGAACGACTGTCACATAGCTGAGGGCCAGTTTGCCAACAGGATGGGCATGGCTTCCCCCACCTGGTTCCGGTGAAGGGTCTTGGAGGTTTCCCATAGAAAAACCAAACGTTTCTGCAGGTAAGTTTGAAAGGTTCCTGATGGTTGGTTTCCGAGGGGTCTCAAGTGTGCAAAAATGCAAAGAAGTCTTTCCCTGTTGGCGTTGATCAATGAAATTTGGATACCACATAAGACTATAGGTTATGTTTTCACCAAATCATCTGCAGTTGGTGACTGAGAAGACATGTTTCAAAACATACACACCAAATTTTCCAGATTTGCAATGATCAGAAGTGGAAAATCAACAACGACAACGACAGCAGCAACCACCACCACCACCACCACCACAACAACAACAACAACAACAACAACAACAAAGAAGACAAAGAAGGTTTGGCCCTGCTCTTGTGGCCTCACTTCCCACTGTCGCGGCATGGCACACAGCCTTTGCCACATAAGACACCTGTCCATTTGGTCGTCGCATCATGGGAGGATTCGGAAAATTCATTCAGCCACCAGCCTGTGCTGCAAAGGTTTGGAAGAGGCCATTCACCTCTTCGGCACCTTGTCGTGATTTTCGTGCCAAACAAAAAATTATACCAGCATAGACCCCAGATAGCAAAAACCAATTTTTGCGTTATCAATGTAAAGAAAAAATGCCCCCAACATAGCACACTACAATGGCACCCTGCAATGGCACCCAGCAACGTCCACCGTCCACTCCCCCAAAGTTGGTCGTCACCCTCCCCCCAAACCATAGCACACTACAATGGCACCCTGCAATGGCACCAAGTCTGCTCACTCCCCCAAAGTTGGTCGTCATGGCACCCTGCAATGGCACCACGTACTCCTCCAAAGTTGGCCGTCACCCTCCCCTCCCCCCACCATAGCACACTACAATGGCACCCTGCAATGGCACTCAGCAATGGCACCACGTCCACTCCCCCAAAGTTGGTCGTCACCCTCTCCCCCAACCATAGTACACTACAGTGGCACCCTACGATGGCACAGCAATGGCACCACGTCCTCTGCACCCTGCAGTGGCACCCTGGTGCCACGTCCAATCCGCCAAAGTGGTTCGTCGCCCTCCCCCCCTTTTGGAAGTAAGAACCCCAATAGCTATCGCTATCTGGGGAAAAAACGTGAAGAGTTGTCCTTACTTCAAGCTGGAAATTTTGGGGTAGGTTTCTCATTGGTAAAATATTTTCAACTTGCCGCATTCAATGCCGTCATCAAAAGTCTTTTGAACTAATTCTGCATTAGCCCTCGTTCCAAAGCAATGAAGCCATTGCTAGCGACAGCAATTTTGGTGGAACCAGAAACCTTTCCTTCATCATTTATGACAGAAACAACAAAAAAAACTACAGAATTTTGTAATGTTCAAATGAAATCTATATATTTGCTGATTTCTTCCCATTTTTGTACAGCCCAAGACGACTCGCAAGACCCGCCATCTCTCATTTGTTTCTTAGTCTCCACACTAGGAACCTCAGACAGTGGTGCTCCAGCCACCTGGCCAGACGAAAAACGGTGGGTGGCACCCAACGTTGTGTGCTTAGCTTAGATGGATATAGTAAACCACCTATATGGGTGCTTCCAAAAATAGAGGTACCCCAAAATGGATGGTTTTTAATGGAAAACCCTATTAAAATGGGATGATTGGCGGGTACCACTATTTTCGGAAACACCTATATTGCCTTTGATTTCTGGAGTCTAGCTTTTTCATTGTTTTTTGGGTGGTACAAATCAATAGCTCCAACAAGACCAAACTCGTAGGACCTGATTAGCCCACAAATTATGTTTACTTATGTTTTACCTATGTTTATCTATCTTTACGTTTAGTGTGGGTTGATGTAATTCCAACAAGAACGGATATGTCTTTTCATTCTACAAGTCTGGTTCCAGACATGACAATCAAGTCAACGGATATACGTGTTCAAGGGACTGAGAATCTATATACAATGAATGTATAGTATAAGAAAGACATTGGGAAATTTATCCATGATATATCAAGTACTATAAATGCGCAGCGCACTTGTGCATGCATGTTGCATTGACCATCAGAACAAGCCTACACTGCACACAGAAACAGCTGAAATACATCAATCACAACTAAAACAAATCAGAAAGCTTCAATACCTATGTTTTGTTTTAGTGCAGAAGAAAACATATCAAAAAATCACAAGCTAATTTCCAAGCAACAAAACTTAAAAACACAAATGGACAAGGGGTGGGCAAAAAAACAACCACCTTTTCGGTAACGAACCTCAGCATCAGCACGATGACAAGTGACCTCAAGATGGATGAATTGAGAAGAGTGGAAAGTTCACGGAAAAAAACACCAAACTTGGATGGTTTTGAAAAAGGCAACTTCTTCAAAAACACAAGGAAAATGTTGAAAATCCATCATCCAGTTTGGATGTTCAGGGGGAGTAGATCCCTAATTTCATGTCTCAAAAATTCAAAGAAACTCTTGAAAATCCAGTGAAGATTCACCCTTCTTTTTGGCAGGTTTTGGAGCTTCATATGATGGTGGGGTTGGAGGGAAGCTGAATGTTCTGGAAGTGAAGGTGAAGATCAACACTTGTGTCCTAAGAAATCTGTATCTACCCCCTTCTGAATGTCTTGTCACCTATACAATGAAAGTGCGAATGCCCGTTTTCATCGCTCCCAAAATGCAGTCCTTTCTGCTAACAAGTCTATCTATTGGCATCATGGCAAGTGGCTGTTGAGCCATCTTCCAACACTTCTCCCACTGTAGCTGCCTCAGGGCGAGTTGCTGGAATTGGTACTGTTGGTGGTGATGCGGTGGTTGCGCCTGCAGCACCCTCCTTGGAATTCCTTACCAATATGGTACTTCATGTGAATCACACACAGTAAGCACTTTTTCAGTCCAATGAAGTACCAGACGTGGAGTTTCCTTTCAGAACCTTCATGTGGTAACCCACTTTGGCTCTCCTGTCTGATGGAAAACTCACACAAATTCACCATCATCATCATCATCATCATCATCATCACCACCATCATCACCATCATCACCATCATCACCATCATCATCATCATCATCCGATCATCATCATGATCATCATGATCATCATCATCCGATCATCATCATCCTCACCATCATCATCATCATCATCATCGTCATCTTACTACCATCATCATCATCATCATCATCATCATCATCATCATCATCATCCTCGTCATCATCATCATCATCATCATCATCATCATCATCATCATCATCATCATCATCATCATCATCATCATCATCATCATCATCATCATCATCATCATCGTCATCATCATCATCAATCACCATCATCATCCTATCATTATCATATGTTTTTTCTTCTTCTTCATCTTCTTCTTAATCAACTATCATCTTCATCATCATCATCATCATCATCATCATCATCATCATCATCCCATCATCTCGCAAAGACTTTGACAAGTACCCTTCACTAATCTCAAGATGAGAAAACATCCTAACAAATAACTCAAAAAGATGGCAATTTCCATGACCTCTGAACTCCCACTCCCTTTGGCAGCCAGACATCTGTGAGGAAGAAGCCATCTGCCTCAAGCAGAAGAGGTTGACGTCTATCAAGGAAACACAGGGGTAAAACATATGCAAATGCATAAAAATCACAGTACCAACCCAAACCTGAGCCATTTTGCACACGCAAAAAAAGGGTGTTGCGATCACTCAAATTCTTCCGAGCGACATCTTGGCATTCTATTTTCATTTATGCTATCAAGATTTTTAAAGCATTCCTCAACATAATCACAAATCAGCTTGGCACAACAACATACCTTGAGCCCCTGACACTGGCCATGCGGAAGAAGCACAAGGGGACCCTCACAAAAATGCAAGACTGAAATCCCTGCATCTGACACCGAATCATCTCTAGCCATTGCAAAACTGCACTTTTTTCTTGTCAATTCCATTGAACATGTCCTGTTGCAAAAAACTATTGAAAGCAGGTGGCATCATTTCTAGACTGAGCTATCTTGACTCATCATGCGGCCCGGATCTAAGATCACAAAAACAAATCAGTTTTTGATGCATGCTTCTGTCCAGCCTGTACAAGCCAGTACTTTGCGAAAAAATCTGAAACAATATTATGACACCCCCTCAAAGAACCCTTTTCTAAAGGCAACGATTGTCTTGAAGATAGCCAGTGCTTTCTATTTTTCATTGAAATTCATTGGAGCTCTTGGAGCTGGAAGGAAAGACTCAACTCTAACTCTCCAGCCAACTTCGGCCACCTGCTGGGAAACACCGAGCGAAAGTCCGACAAAATCCGCTGGCGCAAGGAGGCCTTGAAGAAAGACCGAGACCCAACCGCACAAAAAAAAAACGCTCAAAGGATTTTGATGGGTGACCATGCCCGGAGAATTTGTCAAGCTCACCGGTATTCTAGAAATAAGTTTGACATAAGGTATGAGGTCACATAGTTTTTGTTTCCCAGAAAGGTTTGGCATGAGTTATTCCCTTGGAACAGAAAAACCCTTCCATTCTGGGTGAATTTTCCAGAAGAATTCACCAATGTTTTCCAGATTTCCGGAGCACAAAAAAGAAAGAACATGCTGAAGTCACTTTTGCCCCCTCCAGATTCTGTTAGTGAAGCAAAAATCTAGCAAAAACCTTTATTCAAAGGCAGTTGTCCCATGAGTTGAAGAAGTGCCCCACTTCCAGGTTGAGGCACCACAGTGCTTTTTGGCTCCACCAGGACCACGAACCGGACCTCGAAGAAAGGAAGTTCTTGGAAGAACAACAACAACAACAACAACAACAACAACAACAACAACAACAACAGCAACAGCAACAGCAACAGCAACAGCAACAACAACAACAACAACAGCAACAACAACAACAACAACAACCACAATCATGCATACCTCAACTGATGCAAATCCTATGTGGTCGTTTTTTTACATGAACTGGCCATTTTCTTCGAAATGAAAAATGCGTTCTTCGAGAGGGAAGTGTTTGGGATTGATCGAAGGTTCATTGGTGTGTCTCCCACAGCCAACAGAGACCTCTTGTTCATCGCCAGCAAAGGTGATAAAGAGCTTCATTGCAAGCTGTGGGACGTGAGCGCTTCCGGGTTTCGTTTGCGCTCTGTTTTTGGTTTTTGGAGAGATGGGTCGTGAAACAAGTGTTTTCTGTTTTCCAATTCAGGGGCAAGCACACATGCAAACATCATCTTTCAAACATATTTCTTTTGGAAACAAACCAAACATGGATGTGTGTGCCCCAATATGGGCAGCAAAAAAAACCTTTGGCTTTCCAATCATTGATTCACATTGGTCTATATGAGGCTTCCCTAACCAACAAACAATCTTGAATTCATTCAAGATGTCCTGCATCTGAAATCCACGAGCTGTGTTTTTTCTGATTTGACCAGTTGCAGTAATAGGTTGGTCGTCTTCAATAACATGCTGTGGTCCACAAGGCATGTCGTGGGAGTACCAGGTTTGTGTTGGAGTAATGAGTAGCTATGTTTTTTGCCTTCAGCAACTCCAACTGCGCTTGAAACTGTTGCTGTTCCATGTTCGAGCAATGGATCATGGCTCTAAAAACAAAGAAAAACCGCACAGATGCACACGAAAAAATGTCACAAAAATATAGCAGCAACAAACAAGAGCCGCGGTCAACCAAGGGTGGTTTGTTCTGTTGTTTGGATATCCCACACTCCGAAGTCGTGGCGACTTTTTTGGTTTGTTGCGTTTTCGAACGCCAACGTCTTCCGCAGTTTCGCGGTTGGATTGGTTGGACATTGAAGGCCCGATAGCTTTTTGCCTCACCACGTGGTGGCTTTTTTGGCACGGGGGGGTCTCTAAAATGGGACATGTCAACGAATCAACGTGATGTTGCACAGGCCTGAAAAATATGCTCGTCAAAATGGATCTTTTCCCCAGGGGATCGGAATGAAAATAAAAAATGTTTCAAACCATCACCCAGTAGAAGGTGAAATGGCTTTTTTTGAGACAACCCTTGATCACAAAAAAAATTAGGCCGAAGGTTGGTCAGCCTGGCTCAGGGTTACCCTTTGCAGCACATGGAAACCACGGGAAATCTGCTTGTAACAAACATAGCATGTCAACCTTTACCGCGAAAATTCAGCATTTAAGGCATGTGACTGTGATTAGCATGACATCTCTCAACGAAAAAGAGCCGTCTGTACTGTTTTGTGGACAAATGGTAGGTTGGGTTTTCATTGATTCTTTTTCATCCATCTGGAAATAATATGAGAATACATAAATGTATATCCTCTTTTTACCCATCTTTCAGCAACCAACCAAAAAACATCAAAAAACACCTTCACTTCAAGTCTTCCTTCATTTCCACCGACTCCACTCCCAACCTTTAAGTGTCCAGAGGTTCTAAGACCTCATTGTTGGGGTCTTGCTCGGTGATATCACCTCGGTGGAACATCAATAGCTAGAACTCTTTGGGAAATCCACCAAATTACAGCATCTTTGAATAATTTAGAGGTTGGTCCAACCCCAATTTTCGATGGACTGACGGAACATCACCATCAAATCCAACCAAAAATCGTTGGATTGTTTCCACAAAGTTTGCCTTGTCTTCCTCGTCAGCATGTCTTTTTGGCCTTCCAAATTACCCAAAACAACATGAAAATCTGCACTAAAAGCTTCCAGCTCTTCCCCTGAAAAATCCCGGACATTGGAAGTTGGAATCCGTAGATCCACAGCAAACCAAGGCACCATGAGGACTGCAGCCCTTGAGGATATACGGCAATCCATCTCCAGTGCAAGCAGTAACGTTCACCACACATCCACCATACTTGCACTTGGCTGTCGCGCTAAAACTGGGCTTTTCCAGGGAGTAGACCGTCACGTCATACGCCTCCTCCGGAAAAAAAAACACGGGTGCATCAGTCATTTTTCATGGGTGCGCCCTAAAAGTTACTAGTCAAAATGCTTTTTTTGGGACCAAGTGTAAAAAAACAAAATAAAAGAAAAAAAATCTGGCCTACACATGTTGAACAAATCTCGGGGGTTTCAATCAAACTATCGGCATTTCTAGGGGGCTCAAACAAAAATCCGTGCGAACCTTCTCAGCATCGCCAGGTTCAACGCAAACTTCTGGAGTGCAACCACTCAAAGAATAAGGTTCCTTACATCTCCAACAGTGAAACATCCGAAAGAAGTGATTTTCCAACATGGGATTTTTGTGTGAAACGGTACTTTTTCTTGATTGTTGTGAAGATATGATGTCCCCTTTGTTCATCTCTTAAATTCCAAGCAACCAGAACTCAAGAAGTAACCAACAAGTCGTTTCAAAAGAAACCAACAAGTCGTTTCAAAAACAATCTCTCGAGATCACTCTGCCCCAATCTGGATGATTCTGGGTGAACCATCAGAAAATTGCCAAGCTGATTTACTGCAAGCCATTTTGAGGTTTTATCATGGGAATTAAAGGGTAACCCCCAATGATGGTTGATAACCCTTTAATAAAGCCTTTTTTCCTGGGTGGGTTGGCATGGGGGGGTGGCACTCTAAAATCCCCATGATTTTGCTCCATTAAACTGTCACGGCGGTGTTGTTTTTTTTCATCATTTCCAAGTTGCTTTGTGGGACTTGCATTTTGTTGCCACGGCCACACCTGGAGATATCCACTGGAGACAACAGGTACATTTTCATGTACCCTACGGGAAACGAGAAAATAGATTCTCGGAACAAGAATCAGGAACCAAATTTGTGGTCCCAAATAAGCACCCGAATGGACTGCGCATGACTGAGCCACAGTTAGAGGGACAAGTTATGAATACTTCCTCTGAAAAGCTCCCAAAAACTGACCAACCACCCACTGACCACGGAAAAGATGTTTTTGGTCTACTACAAGTATATACTGTAATTGGTTCAAAACCAGGAAAAGAAAAACTGTCATTTCAAAATCCACTTTTCCCCTCATCTCTGCACTATGCACGCCTTTGTATCCCGCGGCACATTTGGCATGGATGGTGAAATTTTCGATCATCTTATTGGCTTCATACCTCAGACAAACCATTGAAGTCTGATTTAGAGGAGGAGGACGGATACAACAACAACAACAACAACAACAACAACAACAACAACAACAACAACAACAACAACAACGACAACGACAACGACAACGACAACGACAACGACAACGACAACGACGACGACGACGACAACGACAACAACAACGACAACGACAACGACAACGACAACGACAACGACAACGACAAGGACAAGGACAAGGACAACGACAACGACAAGAACAACAACAACAACAACAACAACAACAACAACAGAAAAGACAAAGTGGAAGGAAAAAGATCTTCCAACTGCAAGTAATGGACACCACCCACCCTGACCACCAAGCTACACAACATAGCCATCTTCAGCTTCGGCTCTGGGTGAAGTGCATGTGCCCAAGTAACATCCTTCCAGACTATAGGCTCCTCCATCCTGATACACAAAAAAATAACATGACAAGGAAAACACGCACCCACCACAAGAAAGGCTCATTTTTCCCCCCCCCCAGCCTTGGTACATGGCACCGCCCGGCCATAGCCACCGGTGTAGCGGCAGGCTGCGGTGATACTGAATTTGGGCCGATCGGTGTTGTAGACCGTGAGATTGTAGGCTTCCTCGGGCGGTCGATACGTAGATGACGTTGATGTTTTTCATGGTTTTTTTCTTGGTTAATTTGCCGGTGGGAAAGGTTCGTCACTAAACCTTACTCAATGGTAAAGTAGTGGTTTAAGGAACCTCAATCAATATATATATACATACATAATTCTACTAATTCTGGGAGTATTCAAACAATTTGCTAGAGTTTCCCCGAAGTCATACCTGCTCTTGCTCCTTCGATCATGCAAGTTGGGTGCCTGGAAAACCCTCCAAGGCGATGATTTCCTACAGACGTTCCCATTGTGACAACCCCTGTGGTTTCGTGGTGTTGCCAACCCCTATGGTTGACGAGGTTCCTTTTCAGAATCACTTGGCTCCACGCACTTCTCGGGTTTGCAACCAGTGAGCCCATAGGTTTCCCCATGACCACTACACTCCTGTGAAAATTTGAGCGGATTTTTTGGGAGTAACTCACCTGGATGAACAAATAAGTTGTGAAAAATTCAGGGACCCCTTTTTTTTTGAAGAATGCCTATTAGAAATCATTGGTTGTGGGTCTTGTCTTGACTTTGTCAAGATGGATTTTAGGACTCAAACATCTTGAGACCCGTCAAAAATCATCACAGATGCCGGAGAAGTCGTATTGGTATGTTGTAATGTTGTCATCTGAGAATTATTCGGTCCTGGTCTTCTTTCTGGAATTCCTACATCGATATACACTGACCAAGTTGGATTGAGCATTCATGTTTCGTATCGCAAGGCATCCTTTGAAAGAGTGGATCCCGAAAGATCCTTACATAACCGTGGCAAACTTGCGAGCTTTTGGGATCATCCATTTCAAATGTGTGTGTGTGTGTGTGTGCAATAGACTTTTTGTCGAGCTAATCATTCACCCAGTCTCGGAGTAAACAAACAAAAAATATGTCGAACAGTTTTAGCAATGTATTCTTTCTGATTTTATGTATTTATGTGCTTTTGCACACATATATATATATATACACACACATACACAAGTAAAGTGATCCAGTTTCACAACTTGCTTTTTCGATCGACCGATCCCGATTTCCCCGCCAAACCAAACCCCAGAACACCCGTACCTGCACCACGGCCTTTCCATGATAGCCATCGGCACATTTCGCAGTGACGTTGAAGGTACCCAACCGTCGGTTGGCTTCATACCTTTTGTTGGGATCAACCAGATGAGGACTCCAAAAATATACCAACAAAAAAATGGGTCAGATTTTTTTTTGTCAACTAAAATGCCCTGATTATTGTATTTTTTTTCGACTAAAGTGTACTTCTTCGTGTGAGCTTCTATTTTTGGTTTCAACCAAAAATTGATGCAGATGGATTGCTGCATTTTTTCATAACATCTCCAAGCTTCAGACCTCCCAAAAAGTTGTTTTCATCGGGCAAATGTCAATATATTCTTCGGGTGTTTTTTTTGAACAAATCTATGAATGCACAATAGTCCTCGATGTTGAAACCAACTGCCGCAACTTGCAGCTTTTTGAAAAAAAAAAAGTCCAAATGTTTGCATTCAAGAAAGGAAGATTCCAAGTTTTTGATATGCAAACCTGCCTGAGAGTCTCTTGACAACCCACCCTAGACAATTCATTGCCGGAAAACGGGACTTCAACTGCCCCGCAGGTTCAACATAACCAACTAACCCTGAAATGAGCTTGGGATGCCTTCCAAGCTAAACGACCAAAGAATCCGGTTTGAACTACCAACAGGTGCCTGTGCAAAATTATGGAAAGAATCCGTGTCGTTTCCAATCGGGTCCTCCACTCCAACCCTCAACTTTCCAATGGTTGTGTCTCCGATGGAATCGCCAACGTTACAAAACCAGGTTACACAACGTAGCCATCATTCACGTTGGCGTGGTACTAGGTGTGCAAAAAGGCGAAGGTGTGGCTTTTTTGTGAGCAAACTCTGGATCCTCTGGATCCTCTGCTACCAAATAAAAATCTAGAAAAGTAAACGGTAGGTTCACTTACCATTTGTTTCCTGGTTTACTGTACCTCCTTCACTTCATGTACCTCATTTATCTTGGTCTTTTCAAACAGCAATGAAGGAGTTCAGCCGATGTTCAAAACATTCTCCATCACAAAAGTACATGAGTGTCAAATTACAAGTCTTTTGGCATACCTCCTTGATTTTTAACACACAAAAAACAAGGAAAGCAAATCTCCAAAAGTTCAACATCCCAACATCCATCCACCCCCAAAAAAAAACTCCAAAACCCTCAACAAAAAAAATGCCTGCCAAGCTTCTGGTGCTTTACATTCACCCAATGGGCATCCTTTTAATGCAAAAGGTTCCTTGTCACCTGTACAAGGGATTGCCTCGCCCATCAAGTGAGGTGCAAAAGCACACCGCGCGATGACGCTGAACTTCGGCCGCTGAAGGGAATAGATGGTGAGGTTGTACGCCTCCGCGGGTTTTCAGGCGGAACTTCACAACAAATTCCGCAAAGGGTTCTAAGAAGTTACAAAAACAAGGTGAAGGGTTTTTTGGGGATGGGAGGAAAAAAAAATCATATGAATGGGAACAAACCATCTAGCTCTAGCAGCCGTCTTTTTTTTTGGGGATCGGATGATTTTTGTTGTTGGCATGGAAGTGATGGGAGCGCAAAGGAAACACCCCCGTTTTGTTTCTGATTTAGCTGTAGATGCCATCTAAAAAATAGAAATGAAAAATTCGAATGGGCCTTATTTTTTGAACTTCTGTACTTCACTCGCACCACTCTTTTAAAACTATCTGGGACCTTTTTTAGGGGGGAAAAAGATTCCCTCTCTCATTTTGCTCCTCCAAACCCCACCCGGAAAAAGCAGCACCTCGGAATATTTCTTGCTGGGAGCAGTGCAGTTTCCCGGGTAGCAGCCACTCACCTCAAACCTTGACGATTTCAAACATAAGAACTGGACCGGGCGTGAAAAACCACCTATGAAAATGTTGCTTCTTTTTTGGGTTATAACACACCACCTGTTGAAGGGCATATTTTATCATGATGTTTTACATTTCACAAGCTGTTATGAACTGCGCAAAATGAATGGAAAATGCTTGGCCAACCCTGAACTAGGGTTCACGTTTCATTTGGAAATAGGGGGACCTCAAAAATCTCACCAAAATTTCAAAAGAAAAAACACCTCCAGTTTGTAGTTTCAAAAAATATGAGTCAAATTTGGATCATTTCCCCATGGTAGAGGTGAAAATAAAAAAAAAGGTTGGTTCAACCACCACCTAGACCTGCATGTTCACCGCCACGGAACGGCTCACCGGGCTCCTGGCACATGGACACCTGGGCTACACCTTCATAAGCTTCGCCACAAGTGGCCGTAACGGCGAAACGACTCATCAACTTATTCTCCTCATACCTGGGGCCGATAAAGGATGAGGATGAGGTATCTGACATAGATACTAAAGAGATGAAATGATTCTGGAACCATCCCACTATATCAAACACAATTTTGTTCATACTTTATCTCATATACGACTAGAGTCCTTGAGTCGCAAAAAGTTTCGTTTTGGTGCAAAAGATGATTTTCATCTCCCCAAAATCGAATCCCAAATGCCACGAATCCCAGGAGCCAAAATGCAAATTCCATTCCTATCAGATTTGATGGTGAGTCGTTTCCAAACAAAAGTTTCTCCCGAAAAGACTTTATCCTGAAGTTGCAAAAAATGCTTCAATCAAGCCTCAGGCAAGTTTATGTTGAGGGCAAAAATGAGTTTCATAATAATTGCAAGGACAGTGTTGATAGGCGATACAAATGAGGGACAAGGACAGTGGCCAGTGTCCCAATCTTTCGAGTGATTTCGCATACCAATCCATGATTTTGAAGCATATGCGGAAAAAACACCTGCAACAAGAAACATCCTTGAAGTTTCCCCATCTCATTCTACAGGTAAAACCCATGCCAAGATACACCACATAGCCTTCTTCAGCCTCTTCACTTGGAGAGGTACAACTGGCAGGGTAACAACCTTCCACTGTGTAGGTATCTCCATCCTGCAGCGATGGAAACCGTGGGGTTCCAAAAAAACACAGAAAAATCATGGACCCAAACTCCTCTATTGTATTATATAGCAGCTGTTATATGATATTAGGCTGAACCATCAACTATAGAAGAAACATGTCATCCATTGTGTATTGTTGATAGGAACACCGAAAATTGCTTATACACTCAACTTGAAACAGAAAAAATCCAAACACTAAAACTTGGTGAATCAGGGGACACCACCTTTGATTTCACCAGCTAAATGTCCATCCAACCCACCGATCTCCTCAACCCAAAAATCAGATCCCAAAAAACCACCCAATGTTCAAACCAACCAAAAACGCATCAAAAAAACGCAAAAAAAAAAAAAACAAACGAAACAACTCATGGAAGTCAAAAAAGACACACTTTTTTAGAAAATCCCACCCTTTCCATTTTCTGCTCCCCCCTTTTCGGTCCTGAGTGCATGGTATTGCCTTTGGTGTCTTTCCAGTCAAAGCCTTAGTTTTGCACCTGGCTGTCACGCTGAAACTCGGAACCTCCAGAGATCGCTCCGTCAAATCATAACCTCGGTAATCACACGCGGGGATGGGAGTGGCGGCCTTCGCGCTTTTCACAAAGATATACGCTGTTTTTAGCTTTGTTGGAAGGGGAATAAAAGTCACGGTATTAAAGTATCAAATGATGTATAATTTTATATGTAAATGTATATATATAGATGTACCCTACATGTTTTAGGTAGAATGTATGACAATTGTGTGTCTTCTTGGACATTTCTTGCGGATAGCTGGCAAACGACACAAAGAGACTTGTCAGTCATCTGCTGTCATTTCAAACTATATACTGTAGATATTTTTTCATACCAGACAGGCTGTCAAATTCACACAACACCAGCAGGCAATTGAGCTTGCGTTCCATCTACCCTTTTTAACACCCAAGTAGCTATATGTCTCAATCTCCTTTGGTGCCACGCAAATAATCGGCTTGCAACCAGAGAGTTCATAAGGTGTCTCAGGCTTGCTACACATCTGTACCTGCCCAAGGTGGCAGAAGTAGATCAAGAACTTTGATCTCCCAAACCACTCAAGAAATTTTCACCACCAACTGCTTGAGTTTTTTTGTTGCAAAAAACGTGCCTTGGCTTTGCCATGGTATCCATCTGCGCATTTGGCAGTCACTCTGAAGCTATCTGACATCCTGTTGTATTCTTGCCTTGGCGTCACGGTTGGATGCCCATCCACCGTATCCGTGTCCGAAATATAGCAACCATGAAAGAACCCCTTTCAGAAGCTGTGATATTTGAATGATATTTGATAAACTGTTTTATTTCTACAACCCAAAAACATCTGCAAAAAAAACTCTGCATTGAACTCCATCATCTTTCCAAATTGAAATTTGCTTGAACCCACCAAGCCCGTGTCTTATCTCTACTTATAGTTTTCGTACCAAGTTGCACTGTATAGCCGACGCTTGCATTCGTCTTCAGAGGAGAGGTGCACTCCAAGGGCAGACAGCCTGAAAACAGCAAAAGCTGGAGCCACTTTGCCATCTTTGTTCCAGTATGTAGCTATGGCTCAAAATTGGGGTTCCAAAAAATTGGGGTTCCAAAAAAAAAAATGCAAAATTGGTCATGTTGATTATTCCGACCACAGTTTTTTGGGCTGAATCATTTTGAGACACAGCCATTTCGACCTTATACTACTCACGACCACTTTGGGGGGGGGGGTGTTATAGAGATGATTCGCCATCCATTTGCTTCCCTTCCAACAGTTTCATGGCTCGGCAGGCATCTTGAGACACTTGTCTCCAAGCTCCAAGCCATGGAGTTCCAAAAAAAGGGAGACGTCTTACGTTGTGTTTTCCAGGAAACTCGAAAAACCCGTTGTTTTTTTTCGCTTTTATGATGGCATGATAGTTGTTGCACGAATTCTCATGTTGATTAAAAAGTATTCGAAAAAGTACAGGGAACTAGCAACAGGCGGTGAGGTTCAAAATTGCTTCCCTTGGCAAAATTCCTCCAGCAAACTAGCAACCTAACAAACTAGCTTGCTGGAAATCATCAAAATGCCCATCATTTTCATCGTTTCCCAGCCCAAAAGGTCTGATGACCGGATCGGCTGAAGTCACCAAAAAAACGGGCAGGGGAAGATTGACCCAGAAACCATTGGATTGCCACCGGGATGCTTCATCTTCATTCCGATAGGAGTTCATGACTATCTGAATATGCTGTATACACACAGATATATGTATCTATACATACATATTCCAGTCAAAGTCGAATCCACTACTCGTAATTTCTTGGGAATTTCCCCAAGACATAACCCACTGGATTCAGGTGACATTTTCGCTTCACAACTTGCCCGCCTGAGAGTGTGAAGGGTTCACCCGCCTTCTTGCAAGGAATGGCCTACACGCACATGTCGATGGGTACAGTATGGCTTTGTAGTTGAGCTTGTAACTTTGATAAAATCCCTTCCAAGTCACAAAAGTGTCCCGCCATAAGCTGAACCAACAATTGAAAACCACCGAAACCAACCACTAGCTTTTGGCTGAGAATCCAATAATGATCTGTTCCCGCCCATCATCTCACAGTTTTTCCATCAAACCCTACTCCCCCAAAGTTCTGACTTCCACCCTATCTTTTCCACTGGACGTTGGCTCCAAATAATTCATCCCAAGTACCTGGAGTAATGTGAATCCCCTTTTTTTCTCCTAATTTGCACTGAGCAAATTTCCGGTTTCAGCCATCCCCACCTTGGGTACACTGGAGTTATGCCCCCGGCAACGTACTGAGACACTGAAACTCGGGGTGGCCAAGGAGTACACCGAATACGTGTAGCGAAAAGGCACATCTTTGGGCTCAGTACACCTCAACCAAACGGAGAAAAGCCAACCATTTCGGCATGGGTTTGTTTGCTTCACTTTTTGACACAAAAATACGTGAAACATCACTCTAACGACAATATATGGTGTATCAAGTGTGTATCTATAGTATTGCATGCAATACATAAAATCATTCATGTGTATTATATACATATATCACATGAAGTTGCTGACGTTTCCCAAACAACAAGAGTTGAATGCTAGTGGTTTCTTCAGGACCAAGGCGCTCAAAGGCGCTACAACCAGAGAGACTGTAGGGTTCTCCTGTCAAACCGGCTGGTGGGCAAAATCTATCTTGGGGGTTTTAAAACGGGAAGACTTGTGTATATATGATTTCATATATGCACATACATGGTGCTTGTGTGCATATCTGGATATATATATATATATATCTACATATGTATATATGCATTACATACTAGATATATATATATATATATCATGTACATATTCTGTATACATAACTGTGCCTGCTTGGTTTTTATTGAACTTCTGCGAGAAAAAATTTTCATGAGGCCACTCTAAATGGGTCCTTTTTTTGGGGGGGAAAAGGTGATGATCACTTTCATGTCCATTCGCCTGAAAGGTTGGGATGTCTTCCAAGGGTACCAATCATGAGGCCTTGCATTTGAAGGATGGAAGCACCAGACCCACCATATGTTCAACTACTCGTTTGACAATGGATTCACAAAAATTGATCTATAATAATTTTTAATAGAACTACTGAGCTCATTGACACACATGAAAATCAATAAAACCATCAAAATGAGGCTGAAAGAAAACACATGCGTTTGCACACAATCAAAAACCTGTTGGGTCTACCATCCATGACAGCCAGTACTTATCTACATATATCAGATAATATTTCATATTTCATATATCATATATGTTTCTCTACGCATCACATGGAAATCATCGCATCATCAGCACACTTTTAGCTCGGCTCCTCCTTTGGCACACTTTTTCACCACTGCGTCGCCATGATAACCGTCTGCACACTTAGCCATCACATCAAAGTCTTTATAGGATAAGAAAGTCTCATACCTCAGACCAAGCAACCCATGTGGCAGAGTTTATTCAATAGGAATTCTTAACTTCTCTTCATCCTTTAAACCCTTTACAACCCTTTACATGTAACCTTGAAGCTTCAAGGAAAGAGTGCCTAACCTCAAGATTGCCCCCCTTTTCCCCCCCCCCCCACCAAAAAAAAAACGCATGAAAACTTCCATAGCCAAGCTGCACCACATAGCCGTGCCCCACTGTCTTGCGTGGAGAAAGACAGGCTTGAGGCTTACAACCAGACACATGGAAGGCCCCTCCATGCTTGGTGCAGGGCGTAACCTTTGGCACACCTTCACCCTTGCAGCTAGCATTCACATGGAAGTTGGGCACGTACAAGGATTTCCTGAGCTTTTCGAATCGTTGGGAAAAAAATCTGCGCCAAAATTCGATCCTCACGAAATCAGGGTTTAGATTTCTTCCGTAAAAGAGTAAAAGAAAGATTATTCATCAGCTGGGGAACGAAACGCAGATATGTCCCATCACCCCAATCCCCTGAACACGTCAGCCATTATACCAGACCTTATACCAAATTTGCCATGGCACACTGTGACGTTATAGTCATGTAGCTCCTCTGCTGGAGGCTCCACGCAAACCATCGGGGAGCAACCCGAAAGCGTGTAGCTTCCTCCTTCCTTGTCGCAAACTTCGGCCTGTGTCCAAGGGCACTAGATAGCTATTTCGGTGATGGTGGGCAACGACTTTTGGAGATCGCATAAAGAAGGACCATCAAATCGTTTTCAGGAGCTACACAAATCGTGACAGAATCTCTCGAATGGGCGGGAAAAAAAAGGACAATCAACCTAAAGAGCCCCAATTTACAAGTCACAATTTCAAGAGGACATTATGACATTGATTTCATGGGTCTCTTTGTGAAATCAATCATTTCACTTCGATTCACAAACAAACAAAAACAACAACTGAACTTACCTTTTTTCACCACCTCAGATTTATTTTCCAAGACCTCCCTGTTTTTTTCCGGTGAAACCTTAGGAGCATCACCATAATATCCATCGGCACATCCTACTTCCACATCGAACTCCAAGATTTGCAAGGAATCTTCCAACCTTGGAGCCCACTCTCCAGATGGAGCTGATGGATTTGTTTTTTGTTGGAACTGATTGACCCGAAAAGGGAGGATCGGAAAAGTACCACACAAAAAAAAAAGACATGGGTAGAAAATAGAGGGGTTCATTGAAAGCATCCATTTTGACAACAAAATGATAGTTTTTGTTTAGCTTGACGAGTTTGTTGCAAGCTAAGCATCTCATCTCATGGGCCTTTTTAAAGGAGCCATCCGAAAAGAAGACTACGTGTTGTATCCCCCCAAGCCAAACATACAACACTCTTATAGATCTATGTCCCAGTGACAAGGTGTAACCTGTTTGGTTACACTTGGGCATGGGAGCACATTCCAGTGGAGCACAGCCTTGTAAGGTATAAGTCTGCTCGTTATCTTTGCACACCACAGCCTCTGTTGTACCTCACCAAGAATTCCACCCCCGAAGCTTCAGCAAGACTATTTTTGGGAACACGGCAATTTTCTGGAACAAAGAGTTTACTTGCACAGTTGGTTTGTGTAAGGTCAAGAAAAGTGACCATTTCTTTCGATTCAGAAAGAGCTGAAGCTTCCGGAAAGTTAAAAAAAAAAAAAACAAGACCCAAATGCATCTTAGAAGAAAAAAATTAAGGTTCCCACTTCCAGTAGCAGGCTTGCCCTTGCACTTCACTGACACATTGAAGTTTGGAATCTCCAAGTTGTTCTCCACCACCTGGCAAATTGAGAGGCATCCAGAGACCTGATTGGTTTATAGTTCATATACTTGACCCTCATGAAAATACAAATTGTCAATCATGTAAGGTCATAAGATCCAACAAAATCAGAGGGCAAAGACTCCCATTTTTTTGTTGAAACTATAGCAGTTGGACAGTGTTTTCACCATGCTTTTCATCGACGCCTTGTAGGCATGGCTGGTCTTCTCATCAGGTGCAGTGCAGCGTTTGGGCACACAGCCACTGACGCTGTAAGGAAGGCCACCTTTAGAACAAACGCTGACCTGCACTTGACCCATATAACCTCAGATTTCGGCAAAAAAAAGTTTCCCAGCCCAAGTTCTGAACGAACATTTTCTCTTCCCCCAAAAGGACCGGTGCTTTTTGGGGAAAATGATGTACATCTTTTGAGCTCCGTTGTTTTGGGGGGAAGCAAAGACAATCCTAGTGATCATCTTAACTAGGTCATAGGTGACCTCCATCACTGACCGGCTTGATAGTTGAGATTTCCCACACCAAGTGACCTTCAACACATCCTGCACTGACATTGAATTCCTTGGGATTCAAGGACTGCTCAGACCTCATTTCAGCAGGAAAATCACAATGTGTGGTGATGAATTAGGGGTTGATCTGGGCCTGGCCTAGAAAAATCCTTTAGTGAAGTGGGTGCTTTACGGGGATTTTTAACGTATCCTTTGCACTTGTGGAGAAATTGGTATGAACATCACCCGTTCTCAGGCTGGAAGGTTCGCAAACAAAATCTTCACCGAAACAGCTGTTCCAATGGGAAACCACAAGTCATTGCAACTTTTCAGAAGGGACAGAGCAGCCACATAAATCCATACCATTCGCTCACGCAAAAAACAAGGAACCATCACCCAGTCAGTCACGTACGGTGACCCTGGGCTGACAAGAACTTTTGGTCCAAGGGACAAAGCATATTTATCCAGCATATCTGCTGGAGTTTCACATGGAATTGGTTCGCATCCAGACAAGGTAAAAGGCTTTCCATCGTCTGCACATACTGTGGCAACACCTGCGGTATGTGGTTTGATGAAGACAAAAGAAGCGGATGTGTTTCGAAAACGTGGCAGGGTCTTTTTGTTTGGAAAGTTGTGTAGATCATCAAACTGCATCCCCGACATCCAAAGCCGTTCCACTGGCACCTGTGCCCTGGTACTTGCACTTCACAAACACGCTGAAGGTTGGCAAGAACAGACTCTGAGGGACGTATTCATAGTCATAAGCGTCCTGGCATGGGACACTCAAACTCAGGCACTTCGAAACAGAGTTGCTTCCATAGCTCTGGGTAATAGATAGCCATATATCCCAAGTACAACATGTTTACATCAATACAAATACATTTTGCATGGAACATTCCAGCCTCAAAATCCGTGAAAGCCGCAGCATCAAAAAAAAAACTCAACAGCTCTCCACCCCTCAGACCTCTGCACTGGGCAATGTGCAGCTCTTTGGAGTACAACCAGTCAGGGTATAGGATTCATCATGCTTGCTGCCTCAGCTGTCTCGCTGTCTCACCAGCCAACATTTTTTCTTGCACCAAAAAACCCAGCCTTCTCAAAGTCCAACCAAAACACCCGGCCAAGCTTTTTTCCAGTCAGCGGTTTTTTTTCTGAATTTCCGTTTCCTACGGCTGCTGCGTTTTTTCGTTAAATACTTGGAGGAGCGAACAAATCTTCGGAGCATCAGATTCAAAGAGACGGCGTTGCAAAGAGCATCAAAGAGTACCACAACTTTGCATCAACATGTTTTTTATGGCCTCAATGTATTGTCTCTTGAAGTCTTGCCAAGCGTGGCTTGGCTGCCAACACTTCAGAATCATGCCCGAAGGGAACCCTTCATAATACCATAGGTCCTAAGTCCAAGATTCATCGTGCGGTTTCCGGCCCCGCACTCTGAAACCTGGACCGGACGGACCTTATAACCTGTGGATTTGGCAATCCACAACGTGCAAAAAGTTTCTACCTTGCCAGCTGTGCCAGTGGGTTCAATCCACCTTAAGCCAACGAATCTTCCACCTCTGATCGAATCCACCAGCACTGCACAACAGAGCGGGTACTGAAAAGGAAAGGCTGCCTTTTTGGGCGAATCTTTGAAGATGCGAATACTGTAATTATGGCATATGACTCAATATGACAATATTCTTTCATACAAAGCTACAACAAAAAATGTATATACCCAGTTGATGCCTTTTCTTCTCATACCAAAATTTCTTCCTGTTCTGCCATGTACAGGACTGTTCCGTCACAGCTGGACTGTATCCCCCCAAGCCCCTCAACCTCAGGGGTTTTGGGACTTTAAGGATGATATTAACGACAAAACCCTCGGGGGAACTCACCATCAACAAGAATTGGTTGGTGGATCAGTTGGACGGTTCCAACTGTTCAACTCTAACACACCCAATCTACACCCAGGACATGCAGCTTCACGCGACATTCAACAGCGCCAAACAAACAAAATACAGCCAACAAAAACATCCTCACATCCTCACAGTTCACATGTCTCGTTGAACATCCTGAGCTGCATGAGCCCATGTCAGTTTCAGCAGCAGATTCAGGCAGAATCTGACCATCAATGCTGAACCACCAGTGTAACGAGGTCGAGTTTACCACTGAGACTTCCAATTTTCGCAGCTTCAGCGGGTGTTTGGTTCGAGTTTTATATTTATCGAAGGCCTTCACTTGGTTGGAACTTTAGATGGAATTGCAGCATATGAGATAGACCATGTGATGATTGACCTTCAAATGTGAAATGTTGATGGATTCAACTCCACAAAAAAGGAAAACTGTGTATAATTTTTTATCCACTCTTTGAGTACTTCTCCAACTTTTTACCAAGCAAAAAAGCTCCAACCCTGTGGCAGCCTATAGAGTGATTTTAAATTTTCAACGATTTGATCACCTTGGCCGGGCAATCATCTGGGAACGTTGAGGTTTCGCCGCACTTGTTGGCTTTCCAGCCAAGAATGGGTTTGCCAAAGAGTACAGTAGGATTTCCAGATACTTCTTTCCCTGTTTCCGAAAAAATACATACTTGGGCAAAACCATTAGGTCCGTGCCGACATTCTACGAAGCTAAGTTCTAAGCAAAGTTTTTCGTCGAACCTGTTAAAAGTTCTAGGCTAAGCAACTTCAAACTCCAACTCCATAACTTCTCAAACTCCAACTGCTTGGGGTCTTCCGAGCCGGGCAGCTTCCATCACTATAGCTTCAGCATGCTTGATGTCGCTTTGAAGCTCCACAATCTGATTTTCATGGGCCAAACCCAAAATCCAAACCAGCTCGTCGATTGAGACTGAAAGTTGTCTCATCTTTCCTGCTTCATGACAGCTCAACAAAAAATGACTGGAAGCTAAGCTTCTCGCTGTACCAAACTGCCCCCGGAATACTGCCATAGAAGCTGTCCATAGACTACGTTGATATAGCTGTTTGGCCACCTGTGACATTGAAGGTTTCAGTGTTGAAAGCCTAGTCTCAAAGATCGACAGCCAGTGATCTGTGGTAGGTACCACCTGCCACTTTGCCAGCTTAAGCAACATACCTTCATAAACAGGATCCGGTGGAAGATCTGAGTTCATGTGAAGCAATTGGGAGTGGAACTTCATCGCCAAACTGCATAGGGCAGCTATGGTCCTGGGATGATCTTCCAACAACTTGGGACTTTCTGAAAGGTCCAAGGATTGCAAAATACCAATAGCTTGGAAGATCAAGATCAAGAAGTCACCAGAAGAGATAGGATGGTCATGGACCTTGACCCTACTAAGGAGTTGACTGAAATCCTGAAGAATTTCAGACCAACGCTCTTCCAGCCAGCTGCTATCAACTTTCCCACTTTCTTGTTCCTCCAAGCCTAGCAAATGATCACCACTGGCACCCAAGCGGTGAAGTCGTTCATCTAACTCATCCAACTCCTCTGTGGATAGCATCAAAACGGGGTATTAGCAAAACCCTGCTGTCACCTTCGTTGGGAAAAGGGAGCGAAGGAGTCCAGCTTGAACCAAAAAAGATGATGAAAAAAAAGGATTCCAACATCCCAAGCTGGGAAGGCGTCTGGCAGTTTGGACTTGAAAAAAAATGAATGGAAAATGATGGATCCACGAAAAAATAGCATGTCTTCCGAGTAACATTTTCAGAATACACCTCAAGACATTTGGTTACCACTTGTACGGTCAAGGGAATGTGGAGACTCAGGCGACAAATTCATCGCAACTCGAAGCTTTTGGGAAGTCCCAACCGAAGTCCTTTTTTGAAGACCTCTACTTGGTTGCTTAGTTGAGTCAGTATTTTTGCCTGGAAAGTGCACCAAACTTCCAGAAAGCTTTTTGAGTCCTCTCGCCCTATTCAATCACTGTCCTTTTTGGAACCCCCTGCAAAACCCTTCTCCTCACATAGCAGGATGGAAAATCCCCCAAAAAAAAATAATTCAGCCAAAAAAAACCTGTCACAAACTGCAGTCTTCACACCTTCCATCCAAGATGCAAATCTCCACTTCCGCATGGCCCTTGAAACCTGGGAAGAAAAAACAAAATTCACCCGCAAACAGCTGGCAGCGTTGGCCAAAAAGAAAATGGATCAAAAAAAACTTGGAATCTTCTTCACCTACTTCATTTTCAGCGGTTAATACACTTATGGTAGTTGAGTCTATTCCCCACAAAAAAAAAAAAAAACTTCATTTCATGATGGATCTCTACAAAACTTCACAAACAAAACCCATTTTTGAAGCCACTGTCTACCACGTTTTCCTTAGGATCATGGTGACACCTTTGTTTGGGTGACCCCCCCCACGTTCCATGCGCCAGGAAGCCATCGGCACACTTGGCCGCCACCTCAAAGTTCTCCATCAAGATCGACTTCTCAAACCTTCGGTCCCGTGCTGGGGAAATGGTCATCCGGTCATCCTACCTTCAATAGGGAATCCCTATAATGGCTGCTATAAAATAACCCTAACCCTCCTATTGGGTTGATGACTATCCCCAAAAAACAGAGAACTAAATGGGAGTCTAGACCTCAGCAGACATATAAAAGAGATTGAAAAATATCATAGAAATGTAGATGTGGTCTGTAAGTATAAAGACTGACTATCGCATAGAACCTCGAATTCGCACATATTCCATGCTAGGTTTTTTGGCTCCATGCTGCAACATGGCTCCATGCTGAACACCTGCCAGCTTCGCTGAGTCAGCGAGACATACGTAGTGATATTCATAGAATTTGTTTCGTCATTAAATCCTATGGCAAAACATGAAACACTCCATAAACACACAGCAAAATCTCCCTGTTACCTGGCTGGTGCTTAGAAGGGAATGACATGAGAGAAGGAATCTTCTTGACTATACTCACTATACTCATGTAAAACTCGGCAAATTACAAGTGTCATTCTTTACTAAGCACTTGCATTTTCCCGAAGGAATTTTATAGTTGCTTGCCATGGCACACCACATAGCCCTGGTTGAAATCACCCCCAGGCCATGAACGGCAGGTATCTGCTTCGCAGCCAGCCAAGTTGAAAGGTGCCCCATCCTTTTTACAGGCAGTCACCTGTGCGTTCAAGAAACTTGGTGGCTTTGATGGGACTCTGATCTCCACATGGAAACAAAAAAACAACCTCAACGACTTCAACCAAATCCATTTAAAAAGCGAAAACACATGCACCAAAAAAATACATCTGCTGATCATCTGCTCTTGTTTTTTTCAAAAAAAAAACATCTACCATTTTCTTGTTCACTTTACCTTTTAAAAAAAAAAAAATCTCCGTTGAACTTCGGGTGTTTTTTGGGAGGCCTTGGCAACTCCATGAGCGAAGGCTCCACAACTGGCCCGCACGGCGAAGCTTGGAATCTCCCTGGAAACCACCTGGCCGGTTGGTGGGGGGGCAGTTGGTAGGAGGATACTTGGAGGAATTTTCCCCATGGGTTGGTTCATAAGAATGGGTAGTAAGTGAATTAGTGGTATTTTAGGATCACGTCCCAGGTTGGAGGAAATAATGAATCCCATGGTTTTTTGGTTTTTCTTTGGAGATCGTCCTAGTGGATGTAAGTGGTCAATAACCATGGTTAGCAGGTCCCATAAGTAGGGATGATCCTCCAAGTAGGCCTTCTGACGACCAGCTCGGCGGTTAGATTGTTTTGGTTGTTGGCATTAGATTGTTTACAAAAAATAGCCAATCAAACACGGTTGTTTGGTGGGTATGTTTTTGTTGAGTTTTGGCGTTTTTTCTTATGCACACGAAAAGAGCCAAAGATTCTTGTTGGATGATAAACAAAAACACAAAAAGCGACGAGACTTCCGAAGCTTCTTGTTTTATGAACCCCGTTTGTTTCGATTCCCTTTTCGGACCTCCAACTTGTAGTACTTGGAGGCTCTTGGGGTAGGTTCAATGCAGTGTTTGGGACCGCAGCCAGACAGCAAGTAGGGCTCTTCAGCATCACTACAGATCTCCACTTTGGCCTCGCCCTTGTAGCCCTTCGCACACTCCGCCCGGACATCAAACTTATCCATACGTCGAGAGCCTTCATACCTTGTTGGAAAAAGTGGAGCACTTTGGGATTTCGGAGAAGGAAAAACATCCGAAACGCAGTTTGGGTCATCTGCTTCCAAGGTGTTGCAGTGCTCATCAACCAAACCTGGATGCCCTCACTATGCATGCTTAGAGTCTGGTTAGTCTAGTTGGTCTGGTTGGTTGGGCCAGTTAAATAGTGGCCTCCTTACCTTTTTGGTACCACACAGGTACCAGCCAAGGTGCACAACAAAGCCATCTTCCACGCTGGCACGAGGTGACGTGCATTCCACAACTTTGCAATTCTTTAATGTGAACCTGAGATGATCACAAAGCCATGTGGGAATTTACAGAAGTTTTCCCTGGTTGGAAATTTTGCGTCAACTGAACATCGCAGCCCCAACTTTTGAAAACAGAAGGCTTTGTTCCTTTCCAATCTCAAAGGGATGACATGAATATGAAGAATTGCAGAAGAAGAAGAAGAAGAGGAGGAGGAGGAGGAGGAGATGCCCAAATGACAATAATTCTTGTATACTGACTTTTCTGCTTTGTGCCTTGGTATAACAGAAGTTATCGCAAAGTTCGGGAAGCATGATCAATCTTCCGACAAAACATTTAGAAGAAAAGAAACTCCACTCCTTTCCAAGTCAAACACCCAAAAATACCATGACACAAAACATCCTGCACTGTAAAATAAATCTCCATCTGTTTCAAACCTTTTGAAACATTTTCCATCCTGTCCATCCAATAACTGCAAACCTTTTCAAACCTTTTCAAAAACCTCTTCTTAAAGACCCTTTACATCAGAATTTCTTCGGTGTCAGCCCAGGCACGGCTCACCACTCTTGGTGCACGGCACCGCCGTTGGAACAAGACCTTCCTCGACTACGCCACCTGACGGCACCACATCCAGGATGAGTTCAACTCCTGTTTGATCTTCAACAATTTTTGGATAGTTTGGAGATGTTTGGAGATGTCGGAAAAATTGAAGGCTACTACAAGAGAATCCATCCCCAATTTTGTGTGGATTTTGAGGTCATTCCGCCATCGAGATGGTCATTCCGCCATCGCCTTTGTTGTGGCACTGCACTCCAATTGAGAAGCTGGGGACGTGCATATCCACCACAGTGATATCATAGTCTCGGAGCTCCTTCAACAGACCAAACCAAACCAATTGAAGCTAATAATTCGAATGACAGGTCTGTCAAATGTCAGGATTTTTCAAGAAAACAAATATGAATTAGAACATACCTTTCTCTCTCTGTTAAACTTGCACCGAAAACCTTCCACCGAAAACTTCCCCTGAAAATCAAACCTCATCCACAACTACCCCCCGCCTTATGCACTGCCATGGCGCACTTGATAGGACTACAACCTTCCAATGTATAAGGCGTCAAAGGTTTTTCGCACTTCGTCACCTTGGCGGTACCTTCATAACCATGAAGACAGGAAGCTTTCACATCCCAGCTATCCAAGCGCTTGGAGGTCTCAAGCCTCAGTTTCTGTGAAATTGCCATGAGTTATTGACCAAAAGTTGGGGGGGTTAAATGAAAGATCCCATGGACCATGAAAAAGGAAAAAAAACATGCCAAAACCAAAAAATCGGCCAAGTTACACTTCATATCCCTCTTTCGAAACCTTGCTGGTGCAGGTGAAGGGTAAGCATCCAAAGATCATATAGGGCTCCTGATCAGCCTTGCAAGCCTTCACGACGGCTTTACCTGGGTTGCCATCTAAAGAACATGAACACATCGCAGATGTTCCACAGAAATTCTCGGTGTTTACCGTGCCTAAAAAGTCACGAGACTTGGGAAGTTTTGTGATGTGATCACCTCAAATCATCCATTTTGGGGTACAAAAAGAGTTTAGAAAAATCGCGAATCACTTTTTCAAAGGTCTCTTCCAGTTACTCAACAAAAATCTTCGCCAGAGTTTACCAAACATGGATTCTCCACAAGATTTACCTACGTACCGAGCATTCTTATCCTTGGCCCACATGGAACCCCAGTACATCCGCTTCACCTGTTCCAAACTCATGTAAAAACCGCCCGAATCCCCAAACCATCTCACCCTCACCCGGGGTTTCTCGCAACGAACCCTACATGTCAAGTGGCCCAAACCTTTACACTGAGCGGTAACGCTGAAGAAGTGTTTCATCAAATTCTTCTCCGACACCTGAAACTCTCCACGCGAGAAGAGGAGTCGGAATGGATTCTTTTCGTTGAACTGTTGAGATAGTGAGGTGAACCCGGTGGTTTTGGGGGGGTTGATGGGTTGATGATAATTTCACAGAAAAGTCGCCAGGCCAAATCTCATCTTGTACTGAGGTTTCTTCTGCACACAATACTTAAATCAATACTAATATCATATTAATTATATCCCTTATCACTGCTATTTTGAAGCCAATCTTCCAAAAACAATGAAAATTTGTAGCCATTTTCCCGTCTTTTTAAACTCCCCCCCCAACCATTTTCTTCCTTTCCAAAGAAAGTTCCCACTGACCTGGTAGTCAATCTTCTCTTCAGCACTTGGTGCTAAGCACATGATCGGATCACATCCACTGAGCTTGTAAGGCTCGCCCTTTGTCAAACATGGAGTGATCACCGCCTTGCCTTTGTAACCTGGGTTTGGATGGATGTCGGGTTTGCGGGTTTGGCGGTTTGGAAAAACGTCCATGGAAATTTGGGACAAATATGAATATGATATTGATATGACCAAGTGCTATTCAGCTTAAATGGTTTGGAAGTATTAGTATATAGACACTTTACAGATGCAAGGTTTATTCAAATTATTCTATCCCAAAACATGTTCAGGTTCACTGATGATTGATGATCATGGCTTTTTTGTGAGAGATATCATGATATGTGGTCAAAATTCAAGGTTGAAATAGAACAGTGTCGATTGTCCATATTGTTTGTTCTTGATGTCAGTTCACAAGTCTATTGTTCCAACTGGTGTTTGATGGACTTCAAAGGGGAGCATTTCTGACTTCCACTTGCGTGAAAGAGCTGCTTCTTCCAATTGAATGTTCAGGAACCCCACCAAAAGCAAACATCGCTGAGGTCTTATCATCATTCAGTTTCTTCATATTAAAACTCCCATTTGCCGTCATTTGCATTTATTTTCATCAACTCACTAAACATGGCACGTTCGTATCATTTTCCTATAAGCCCCAACTACTTGCGGTCTGACTCTCGACGTTGGAATCCGTATCATGTCTATGAAAGCCAATCTCGGCCAGAACTTTTGCACGGGCACTCTTAGTGCTGCGTCTGTGTGAAATCTCATGACCCAAATGGCTTTGCCAAAGCTGTGATGGACGATTTTTGTCCCCACAGCTCTCATGAGATAAATTCTCCCAAAGTAGAAAGATGGGAGGAGGAAAAGGGAGGAGGTGGAACAGCTTGAATGTTAAAACGGCCACACGATTGTTACTTCATTCAAGACTAAAGTCAAACCATGAAAGCCAATCTCGGCCAGAACTTTTGCACGGGCACTCTTAGTGCTGCGTCTGTGTGAAATCTCATGACCCAAATGGCTTTGCCAAAGCTGTGATGGACGATTTTTGTCCCCACAGCTCTCATGAGATAAATTCTCCCATACCCACATTCACATGTGATCTTTCTTTCAAGCATGGGGAAGTTGGGAAATGAGTTCACTACACAGTCGAGGGGGATATGGTTGAGCTCTATGGGTCAACCATTTACCATCACTATCTTTTCCTTCTAAAATCAAATGGTGTTTTCCAGTCGAATTGCATCTGCCATTGGTGCCAGAACATGTGCGAAAGACTGGGTGAAAATCAACACCCGAAAACATGATTCCAGTTGCTTTCTTCCATGGCATATGATATTGGCAGTAATCCAATCGTTGCAGAAAAACATTGGATTGATTTTGAAGAGAGAGAACTTGCTGCGTAAGCCATGCCCTTGAAGTCCAAGTGTTTTCCAACGCCCATGCTATTCCACGAGAGTGCAGTTGAGAGATCAACAAAATGGTGCACAAAAGAAGTTGATTGCCAAGTTGAACTTTTTGTTGGTCTGATTTAGAAAGGCCTGCTCGTCCCCATAGACAAGAATCATCATCTCTAAGTGGTTGAGGCCCCCCATCAAATTTTCTTGCTCTACTCCAAGACTGACAAGGCATCCCAAACCAAACTAAAACTGTGCCATGACGAGCTGCAAAGCGTAGGATGTATCGCTGAACATCAGGGTCCAAAACATCACAAGAGCTGCCATAGAGAACATCAATTGCCAGCGCTCGATATCCTTGCGCTGCAGCTGCCTTAGATAGATGAGCTGTGCCTGAGAAAACTTCTATGATCCATTTCTTCTTGTCAGTATCGGGTGTTGGCAAGTAGATCTTAGGAGCGCCTTTTCCAAGAGATTGACACTCTGCCTTGCTTTTGCCTGTATCTGGGTAGGCAGACGTTGAAATTCTTGTTGGACTCTTGCATGAGCCTCGTACCGCCTCACTGAACTGTCCGAGCTCCATCTTCCTCGTTTTTTCACATCGGCTAAGGTGCGCAGATTGTGAAGTCTGTCGTGGGATGGACCCGAGTGTCGAAGCTGGTACAGAACCATGGAGCCTTCTGGAATCTTTTCGACTTTCAGCTGGTGGTCCCAAGCCTTTTTTGAGATCCATATAGTCTAGCCTCAGCAGAAATTGTTTTGGATTGCCTGTTTTGAGTGAGGCCAACATTCTTCCCAAGTTCAGGCAAATCTGTGAATCCAGCAAGATGGTTTCGTCTGTCAATCCCACCTTTGATAGCTCCTGACGGTCTGAGGGATGAAGGTTGAGTGCATAGTTGCCTAAACCCCCACCTGGAGCCACCAAGTCCTCTTCCAGTAGCATCACTGCTTCCCCTGGTCGAAGGTAACATGTGAACATCAGCACCAGGGCCAATGCTTCTCGAATCTTGCCCTCCTTTGCCATGCCTAAAGCCAACAGAGCGACCAATGCCCATGACAGAGGAGGACGAGTGTTTCCTGGATCTAGCTTTGACCAACCTTGAAGACATCGACGACTTCTGGGTAAAAACTGTTTCAGGGAAAAGCCTGGGTTGGCATCCAATGCCGCTGCGAATGACTTGCTGGCTTCGCTGATGTCTCTGCCTTCGAGAAACATGTCGTTCAGATATCCAGCGAAGGAATCGTCGAAGTTCACTGGATCCTGAAGGTTTCGACCAACGGCATGAGGACTGCGAAGAAACTCTTGGTACCTTGCCATGTAATCCAAGCCCACCGGACGGCTCACAGCCATCTGCTCCAGGAGAGTCTGTCCTTGGAATCGAGGCTGATGTTCCAGTTGACTCAAGACTCGTGTTCTTTTGGTTTGCCTCTCCAAACGGTCTTTTCCTTGAAGAGCTCGTCTCAAACCCCTCTGAGTTGAAATCTGGCTCCTGCTCAAAGCCTCTTGAGAGAAAAGCTTCTGCTGCTCTGCGTCCTTCACTGCTGGCTCTGTTTGGGTAAAGGAGCGCTTCTTTGGTTGCTTTCCTGTGATTTCTGGTTCCTTGATCCGCTCTCCTCTCAGCCTCCCATCGCCTAGAGCCGGCATCTGCAGGGTTCCACTCACTTGGAATCCACCTTGTCGACAAGAAGCTGCCACTGGCTATGAGAAGACAAGCTATACGCCTACACACTCGGAGCATTTCAATGGAACCTGATCTACCCTTTTCAGCAATAAGGACAGCAGCGAGATTATCATTTAGGTGAAGGTGTCAATTGCCAAAGCTATCAGTTGATCTGAATTATGACGGAGTGCAGCCACAATGCCACGCCCCTCTAACAATGTGATATGCTCTGGTATCGACATTCGACTTGCAAACTGTAGTTGCCAGTCCTCTGGCATCATGAAGTCATGCTGAACTTCTTCAAAACAATTGTTGAAAATGAAGGGATGCTCATGAGTCTGCTGAAGCGGTTTCACTGTGCTCGGCTCTGAAAACGGATCTTCTCTTTTCACTGTCTGTTCCCTAGGACGGTTTGCAGGGTTATAGCTACTGAAACGCCAACTCTCCCGCTGGCAACCAATCTTTCTGACATCTTCTTCGGTTGAATGCTTCAAACAAACAGCTATACCAGAAAGTGATGCATCAGAAGCTGTAATGTCTGCGTGCCAGTTCTTCCTGAGATCAGACATGCAAAGCCGAAGAAGGACATATGCCCAACGCGACTCACGAGCAGCACTTCGCCACAACCTGCCAGATGAATTGGAGTGTCTTGCAGCAAAATCATAGAGATTACGGAAGATGGAAAGAAGTTCACGTCTAAGAAGAGTAAAATGCACCGCATGACCCAGGATCTTCTCAATTGCTCTACCGCTGACCCAAGGCCTCTGCGACAGCCACTTGAAGCACTGCCGAACCTTATGCAACTTTTTCGGCACAGGTTGAACAATGCCCCGAGCTCCATCTATACGATAACCCAAAGAATCTGCCAAACTTGTTGCATCCAATTCTTCATGAACTTTGAAACCTAAAGATCGCAAATGTCGAACGATCTTGTCCTTCAACTCCTGGACTGCTGATTGTGAGGTACCCCCCACATTCAAATTATCTGCATAAGGAAGCACAAAGGGCTCATCAGTCTCAAGGCTGGGAACCGGACGTCGATCAGTCATCACACGATCTGGAGAAAGACCTGAAGCCACCAAACACTGATGCTGATGGACTCTCTGAGCTAACCACATCGCCCAAGACCAACCCATCGGCGCAACTTGAAGCATTGGAAAAGCCAGGCCTTCACGATCGACTCAGGAGGGTATTGCAGGCATGGAAAAAAAGGGCTGGAGGACCTCTGGCATCTTCAAGCTGTAAAAGTAGTCTTTTATGTCAGATTGTGCAATGAATAAAGTCTTGTTCTTGGGAAGCTGAAGGTGTGACCATGTATAGCCTGCCGCCAACGACATAGTTGGTGGAGGCCTGAATCGACGGTTGACTCCACGGCAATCCAAGATGAGCCGAAGTCGCCCATCCTTTTTGCTAACGAAAAAAGGTGTGACTAAATCCTGAGGAGAACACGTAAATCGCAACATACCAACGTCATAGAGTTTCTTCACAAAATGCTGGTACTCCTCAGGTGATTGTTGAAGCTTAACATCCATGTATGGCTTGATGACATCACCATGTTCCACTACTGAACCCCATTCCTCCTCACTCAACATCATACATCGGAAGGGATCCTCGATGGTATCTCGTCCACATTTGTCAAGCACACCTGGGAGTTCAATGGGATCACTCTCCGAAGTAGGTATGCTAACAATTAAAAGGGACTGCTCGTAGGTCCGCACTGTTGTGCTGAGCTCCCCACTCGCATAAGTGGGAGAACATCGCAGAAGCTCTTCAACAGCTTCACGCGCTGTACATTCATCCTTGGAATCAGCCATCATTGATAACTGGGAAAAAATTTCATGATGGCTTCTACTCTGTGACATCGTGAAAGTAGAAGATGAGAAGCGCCCTGGGGGCGGAACATACATCTCATTGAGGACATCCACCACCTGGTTGGCTTCAGTGACCAACTTGTTCACTCGGCACCTCCGCCTCCGAGATGAGGATGACTCACCAAAACTGCTGGGTCTCAAAGGACTTTTAGGAAGGGGAAAAAGCTCACGCCATCTAGAAGGACTCGGCAAGCATCCCACATTTGAATTGCAGCCAGCATCTCTTGGCCGCACCGCAAGGCCCCAACTGACAGCTCATTTGTCCTGGCCGCCCTCACCCCCTTTTTTTCCTGGGGGCTTCTGGCGGCGTCTTTGATCTTGTTCTTCACGAGCTTTACGAGCTTCTTTTGCAATGGCTGCCTCATTCTTCAATTCATGTGCAACGTATGCTGCAAGACTGGTGTCCACACCAGCCCCGGAACGTCGATACTTCCATCCCATGAAGTGGTCTGCAGCACTGTAATCAGGGGCGCTTGGACTAATTCTATGAGCTTCTCGGATCACCTGCATTCTCCTGCAAATCAATTCCACCCCCCTGAAGTGCCGGTGCATTCACCTGGTCGACACAAATGAGGGCCTCAAGGATTCTGCTGTGGCACTCATGCTCATAGGTGGATCGATCGCCTTTAGGAATTTCGGAGCTGCGGATCCAGTGCTCATGAAAAGTAGTAGGCGTGAAGCCCTGATCTCGAAGGGATTTCATCAAGCTCAGGCATGTTGCTGGGCCTGACAACTGCAGACCACCACAGGGGATTCTCCATTCATGCGCTCAACGCATTGTGGAAACTCACGCCGACGGGCNCCTGGGGAATCAACAAACTCCGGTCTATTTCCTTGTCCAAATCTCACTAGACAACAAACCGCCACTCCCAAAGAGAAACTTGTGACAGTAAGCAGCGTTATCAAGATCCACGGCCAGTTGTTTCCACCTTCCGATCGAATAGGACACTCACAAGTGCAGCTGCAAGTCGTTGGCACGGATGATATCGGGATAGGTGTTGATGTCTCACCAAAAAGAAATCTGATGAACCAGCCAGTCACCGCTCCCAAAATTGCCACCGGGTAGGGATCCATGAAGGGGCCCGCTACACATGAACAGCTTGAATGTTAAAACGGCCACACGATTGTTACTTCATTCAAGACTAAAGTCAAACCATCCTCCTGCTCTGCCTTCTGGGGAGCCTCTATCGCTTTGTCAACCCGAACATTCAAAAAAAAATCCATGTCTTGTGGTGAAGCAACCAACACAAAACCTTTTTTTGGGGGGTATGCTGAAAAATTCAGACCAAAACCAATGCAGCCAAAAGGGGCCCTCAGCACATTGGGCACGAACATGAAAGTGCTTCATGAACAGCGAACCTTCATACCTCGGTCTTTCCAGGTTTCGCAGTAGCAGTAGCCATTCGTTGACGTTTCAAGATTTAAACTAAACCAACCAAGTGACACAATGTAACCATCATCCGTTTTCTTGGGAGTGATGCATTTCTCCTGGCGAAACAAACATGGCAAATCTCCGTTTTAGTTGAGAGAGAAACAACAAAAAACTCAGGCAAGAATGAAGAAAAGGCCACAACAAACAAAAATGATGAGGTTCTACAAAAAGAGGATATATGGCCTATTGAAGTCATGGGCCTAACACTAGGCTAATACTAGCCGACTAGTAATTCTTCTCAAACAGCTCTGCCACGGCATACCCCCTTCCTTCACGGTGTGAGTGAGATTGGCCTTGGGGTTGACACTAGGAGCCAATGAAAATCGCTTGGAGACAGTGAAAGAACACTCCAACTAAACAAATGTTAAAGAGATTTTTCGGACTATGGATTCAGAAATTCCATTTTTTCTCGGATTTATTCAACTTCCCCAAAGTTTCACCTCTTTCTTCTTGCCTCACAATTTCACTTCTCTGCATTTGTGGTCATCTCTGGGCTACCCTCACAGCATGACGCCTGGCGATACGTTGCTTGCCCTCACCAGCAGCAGTAGCTTTGATGCAGCAAGGTGCTACACAGACCTGGAGATCATCAGCTCCATTTGAATTCTTTATTGGGTGCATCTCCAATTGAAGTAACTGAAGTATCCCTTTTTGGGGAAGTGAATCAAACATGTGAAATGGTAGGATATGCCATCTGTATACTCCAAGATACTTGTAAGTTGTAAGTTCTTGTTAAACGAAATGAAGATTACTATATAAGCCATTATAAGCCATGAGAATCTCAAATGTCTGAGTTTGAAGTAGCCATTTGAAGGATGGAGATTGATCCTGGTGCTTGGAGAAAACTTTTTGGGCTTCCACCCATCTGCCACCTTCACATCCACAACTGGAGCATGATCAGAACTTTCCTGAACCACCAGGGAAGTGGCGAAGTGGCATGAGAAACGGGGCCTCAACCCATTTCTCCATGTCAACCAAGGAGACCCAAATACTGTAGATTGAGAGGATTCAGGTAGAAACAAGTGGTGACCCTCAGTCCAAAAGTCTTCCGTTGGTGTAAATCTTCCCAACATGTATGCTGTCTCTACACTCGGTAGAATGAAGAAGCCATCGAAAAATGAGAAGGTTGGGCTCGAAAGTCTCTTGGAACGTTGTGCTTTCAATTCGAGACTTCTCGGATAACAACGGGTTTTTTTTGCTCTGCTACCTTTTGCCAATGATTCCCCATCCTGTTTGCTCAAACACCATAACAACAATTCCCTGCCCCACCTTTTTCTCCTCCAATGGATAGCCCTTGTAATACTTCTCTACCTCGGAGGCACTGAAACATCGCTGATTTTGGAATGACTCGTGATCATGTCATTGCCAGGGAAACAACACCAATAACCACCAGCCAACAACCACCACCAACCACCAACAACAACCTTTGGAGCCATCCAAGGAACATAAGACTCAGTTCCTGCCATATCTTCATCTTCCAAAGGTTCCAAATGATTTCCGCAGTTCTGCGTCTCATCCTTTTCTGGCTTGTCCTGGCGTTTCCAAAAAACAACCTTCCGAAATTTCTTCAAGTCGCGAGGAAAGGGGTCAACAATGGCAGGTTGGATCCCCACCTGCTGGCACTCAGGGAACGAAAAGCTTCCATCTCCTTGGAGTTGAGGTTTCTCAACTTTCAACCCAATGTGCCCAAAACCCTAAAAACTCAAGGAACCGGAACCTGCAACATTCATGTCTTTCGTTGTCGTGGTCGTGTGCTTCACCCAAACAAAAAAATGGTCGCTTTAGGATGGACCAAGGAACGCTTCGTGGCATTTGTCATGCACCTTAGGTCAGCAGGTCAGCAGTGGTGTCAAGCGTCAAGGATTTATCAGCCACAAGCTGCACCACCATTTTGGAAGTTCCTTTCTACGGGAAGATGGTTGGAATTGGAAACATCTGAGTTTTTCAACCTTGAGAAAGTAACTCATAGGCAAAAAATATTGTTGATGCAGAAAAAAAACATATAGAAACAGCGACAGTGAAGACATTGGCACACTGTGGAACCGCCTCCTTGTTGGTGCCGTCCTTGAAAAAGAATCTTTCAGCACCCTTGGGTTCCCCCGACTGCGATGCTTTTCTGTTGGGATCGTCTGATGTCAGGGCGCTGATGACGCAGCCGATCCTTGGGAGAGTTCCAACTCCAATTTCAGCACCAACAACCCAAAAATCAACAGGTTCAGGTCACACCCACCGTGCCACTCCCTATAATATGTATAT